>DF362835.1:11066-23134 GCA_000787875.1 Solanum virginianum
TGATCTCTGCCATTTTCGAGCATCAAATTGAGTCCTATTTTAAGACATAAGCTCAGTAAGTTATTTAGAACCCTTCTAAAATGTTTGTTCTTGAATTTTCTCATGGATCCCATAATTTTATTTTAGATCCAGTTTTAGGTTCGACTCCAAATATTATAATTTGGGTGTTAGGCTTATATCTTATCTTCATGATTACTGATTGAGTCTTAGGCTTATATAGTCCTTAGAGGACCTTCATATAGGCTTAGGGCCTTGTTCCGGTTAGATTTAGGATGAAAATCCTTTTTAGAAGTTATGTCGCTGACCTTAGACTAGGTTTGAGCTTTAGATGCTTTTATATGAATTTCATCATACTTATAGCTAGGTGTGGCTTCCGATAGGGCTTTTTCCAACTAGTGTACTTTAAGCTAAGCTAGTACTCGATACTTTAGTGGCTCATCATAGCCATAGGTTTGATTTATCTACACTTAGTCTTGGACTCAATCCTATAATTTTTGGGTAAGGCATCAATCCTAGATACATTTCTCCCTCTACATGATATTGAGGCATTGACACTTTCTTGGTTGTATATTTAGCTATATGGTGGTGATATTCTTATTAGATTGTGGATTATTCTACATTTTTGGCTTGAGGCCTTGCTCGAGGAGCAATTGAACCCTAGGTTAGTTCTTTTTGCCTTTGTTGTACATAGGTAGTGGTATGATTTTCTAATCATGTGTTCCTTGTTTAGATATTGCATTGATTTCTCAGTCTCACTTGTTTTGTGGTACGATCTTTCTTCTTGCATTATCTCTTCATTATCAAGCACACAAAAAGGAAGGTTTTCAAACTATTGATATAAAATTGGTTTAAAAACTAGTTTTAATAGGAGTCGTACCACTAAGATCACATGATTATTGGATTTTGATACTTACAAGGCATCGAGGATGTGCTTTTTTTACTTAATACTTTTGAGGCATCTAGAATGACCTCAATTTTATGACTTAACTAGTTGGTGCATTGACGCCCTTTTTGTATAGTTACAACTACTATTATTTGACACTGCACGTGTCTTACCTTATAGGATATCCTTTGGGGTAAGTCTATGCACTTGTTTATCGATATGTAGTATTGATGATCTTGATGGCTCTATTAGTGTCACACCCCAAACTTAAGGGTTGCAACTGGCAACTAATGCTAAAACATAGGCCAGAGCTGACTGTGTTGAACCTTTTTCTACTAGCGTTTAGTTACCACACAATCAAGAAAACAAATAGATATATCTCGGCCTAAAAATATGCCATCAGTCGGCAAGGCCCCTGTTAACAACTTTCTTTAGGAAATATTTATTCCTAATAGTTCATATAAAGAAATGACCAAATAGCACACAAGTCTTATTTAGGTCATCAAGGCCACCATGATGTCTATACAAAGCTAAAATCAGATATATATCAAGGCAATACATCAACTATCAAACCTCAACAAACCAACTAAGCCAACATAGCTATTTACTGATCTATATAACCAACACACTATTCTGCAAGTCTCTAAGAGTAGTAAATCTTGAAAGGATAATGTCCCAGTCTATCTAAAAATATATATGGCAAAAGTTGACAAACCTCAAAACCATAACAGCTTCGGAAGAAAGGGGCTCACCAACCAGCTAGAAGTCAATTGTGCTTTTGGGAAGGTCTATCGAATCATCTTTCGAGACCTGATGGAATGAATACAATACCCCAAGCAATAATACATCAGTATAAAATAATGTATCAAGTAAGAAAGACAATAATCTAAATGAATAGGTGTCGTAATCTTGGCAGGTACAAACAACAGACAAGACTACCTACCTAGGATGCCATAAGTGCAAAAGGCATTAATTCATTCTAAATAATTCTATTAGTAGTCCCCTAGTCCTGTAGGCAGTCATATCATCCTCTTAGGTAGTAATATAGCTCCATAGGCATCAATATAGTCCTATAGGCAACTCATAGCCTCATTGGGTAATAATATAACCCTGTAGGGAACACAGAGCCTTCTTAGGCATCAGTATAGCCCTGAGTTAGCTCATAGCTATCTTAGGCAGCAACATAGCCCCATAGGCAACATGATGTCACCATGTAGGGACCGACATTCCACCTCCTCTACTAGGACTTGGCTAGCTTTTGACGACCAATACTAGTAGCTTTCGTGAGCCCTTAGTTTGGGCACTTCACCCTTTTCTTCATGCCTTGTATCTTTAAGACAATTATGTATTTTAAGTTATTTATTGGAGACTCTTACTTTCTATCTCATTTTTATATCTTTTGTATTTTGAGGGGAACTATCATTGAGTTTAGGTCCCCGCTATGCCTTATGCAA
Source organism: Solanum virginianum (assembly GCA_000787875.1). NCBI lineage: Eukaryota > Viridiplantae > Streptophyta > Magnoliopsida > Solanales > Solanaceae > Solanum > Solanum virginianum. Next base: position 13,404 of record DF362835.1, read on the forward strand.
AATGATATGTTTGGACAATATGGATTTAGCTTGAGATGTTGTTTCTTTTCGAATCTCAAAAGATTAATGCCCCTTAGTCCCTTTCTCCACTTTTAATTTTGTATCATTATGTTTAATACCTATGAATGCTTAATAAATGCTAAGAGACTTGAGTGAGGTGATGCCTCTGGGTTCCTCATTGGCCGTGTTACGACTAAGACCTAGGCTTAGATCGTGACATTTCTAACTTTGATAGCCTAGGAAAGTCCAGAAAGAAATCTGCAGAAAATTGGTCTCTATGAGTAGTATCTACAGCCCATAGAATCATTTACAGACCGTAGATGGGGTTTTCTATTGCCTAGGTCATGATACCTAGGCTCAGTACTTTTTCCATGAACAAATAGGATAGATCATAAAGGTTTCCACGATTAGTAGAAATGCCTTCATGATTTCGAGTCCAGCAAACCCTTATTAGTTAAGTCAGTGAGCATTTTACAAGTTGGGTCTATGACCCGTATTTTTATTCATGACCTGTGGATAGATTTAGTTATTTTCAAGCTCAAAAACAAAGCCTGAATGCTCTTTCAATGAACATGCAGGACTATCTATAAAAGGGTCTATGACCCATACAATGTGTTCGTAGACTCAAAGATTAGAAAACTAGAAACTATCTAGTTTTTATGAGAGGGCATTCTATGAATTGTAGAAGTTTCTACGGACCATAAATGGTCTCGAGAAAGTTGTAGTGAAGAATATTTTCACCTTTCACAATCTTTCCTAATAAAAACCTCAACATATTGGGACTGAATTGAACCTCTTATCAATAACCAATGTACTTATAATGCATTAACAATTAGATTATTTTAGAGAAAGATTGGAGAGGAGAAAAACTAGAGTTCAAGCATTCCAACCAAAGTCTTCAAGTTTTAATTAAGATACTCATCTTCCAAGTATGTAAGACTACTCGTAGCGTTTGATTGAGTTAATTCATATGCCCAACATCTAAATTCCTTGTTCATTGAGTTTGAGTTGAGTTTTAGTTCTAGTTTCTCTGAGTTCTTTATTGAGTTAATTCTTCGTCTTTTGAGTTCTATTTAATTATACGATGAGATTATTGTTGATTTCATATTTTAAATTCTTGAAATTATTATTCATGAATACATTCACCTGAAACTTAGTTGAATTGATAATCATGATTTTACTATGCATTACTTTGAGTTAAGATTGATGATTTTCATGTAATGAGCAAAATATGATATTAATTGATCTAGAGTATATATTATTGAGTCTAAATGAGCATGAATTTTGATCATAAATGAATTGAGAAAAGAGTTTAGATGAGATGTAAAGTGATTAAAACATTCAAATTTAAATAAAAGAACATCATGGCTTGTGATAAGATTGAGTTGGTGAGAGTTCCATGAGATTAAATGAGATGATTTGAATATTTTAATTGATTGAGCATATGAGAATAATGAGTCTTATGGGAGTAATATTGAATTGGGTAAGTATAAAATAACTCAAACCTAATTAATTATATAGCTAGTATAGGATAGGATAGTATTGTTAATTCGGGTGATTCCCTACTTGTCCCAAAAATAAAACTTCGATTAATTTGTGAATCTAATGAGGTTGATCGTCCCTTACTCTAACAAGGTATGTGACGGTTGTAGCAATGGCAATGCAATCATTATGTCATCACTAGCTAATAGTTGATGGTTTTAGATTAGAGAAACTCCTTAATAATAAATGATATGTAACGATCCGGACTTTGTACGACCTTAATGGAGTTTAGAAATTTGATTTCAAAAAATTTTAGACCAAGGTGATGCCCCATGGTAGCCTACATGTCCGTGTAGGGCTATACAGACCGTGTGGAGTTTCCTTGGAGTGGCACTTGGCCTTGTGTGGGTGTGAGGGACTTGGTGTGGAGTTTAAGACCAATGCATGCCACACTTGGACCCCACAGGACCGTGTGAAGCCATACAGACCATGTGGTGGACCGTATGGTAGCTCTAGGCTTGAGACTCCACTGTTCTGAGCCTAAGGCAAGTGGTTCGGCCCTCTCATAGATTATATGGTGCTTCACGGTCCGTGAGGTCCACCAATAGGTGCCAAAGTGGAAAATTTTCAAGTATTTGGATCACTGCCTCGGAACTTCGTCATGAAGTATTTTCTAAGTGAAGTGGTACGGCGGAGTATATGGTCCGTATAACTTGGTATGGACAGTGAGACCAACTGTTTGGGTGTTTTCGTTGAATTTTTCTAAGTATGGAATCTTCAATCTCAAGCTAAGTTCACTTTAAAGCCCTTAATTCAAGCTTATTTATGTGGTTTAGGATCATCATAGGCCTCCTTCATTAAGCCAAGTTCAAAGGAATTCCATTGGCTAAGTTTTTCACAAGAATAGATAGAAGGATCAACTTTAAATGGTCATATATTTTAGCACAAAAAGAACTAGGTGACACACAACCTATCAAATTGAAGCACTTTGAATTAGCTTTCCAACTCATCTAGTTTCACCTCATTCCGAGTTCAGATCAAGAAGTTATGTCTATTTTTGTGAAACACATTTGTGTAGTGTTTTCTTAGAATTGACTAAGTAAGGTATTGTGAGAGGGTTTCATGGTCCGTGAAACCTTGTATGGACCGTAAGACCTCATCACGGTACCCCTGTCAAGACATGTTATTTTGCTTCATTAATGCTTTTTTTTTTGTGTGTGTGTAATTGTGGCTTCTCCTAAGGAACTTTTAAGACTTCCTATGTTATCCTAAGACCCCCAAATGACCTAAACTCTATTTCTCTCATTCAAATTCATTCCTATACTTAAATTTATTCAAATTTTCTCATCTAAAAAACTTTCCTCAAGTGAACCATTAGAGATTAGCTTGGAGTATAAGGAAGGATCTTCTTCTTCATCAAATTTCTTCCTATTTCTTCTTGGTTAGCTAAGGTGTGTGATTTTGATTTTTGGTCCCTTTAACCAAGAAGACCCAAACTCTTTCAAGTGATTTTCATGATTTTTAGCTTACTTTAAATATGGATTGTCAATATTATGGTTTATTAAATTCAATTGATGTATGAACTATGTTCTACTGTTGATTTTAAAGTGAATTAAGCCCTAATGTGATGAAATGCATTGAAGTTATGAAGTTATGAAAGTGCATGTCCCCTTTAAAGCTTGATTTGTGCATGGAGAACCTATATTATTATTTAAATGTGAATTTTACTTATGTTTTTACTTGAATTTCATAATGTCTTGTTGATTTAAGTTTGAATCTCTATTACCCATGTCATTCTCATCTCATTCATGGCATATGCATACATGACTATGATTTTTATGAAGATTATAAAGTGGGTCAAGACCCAATTTTGTTTATGTATATGATTTTGATAAGATTATGGTTATGACAAGAATGCGATCACATAAATATCTAAGAGTATGGCTCTTTGAGCAATTATAGGTGTTTACACCATTATGCATGAAAATATTCATGAAGAATATTTTGGCCTTTTTGCCTGTTTGCATGATTATGAAAAATGTGATTTGACCTTTAAGCATATGAATGCATGTAAATGATTTGAAAGTCTCTCTCTCTCTCTCTCTCTATATATATATATGTCTATATATATATATATATATATATATATATATATATATACACATATATGTAGTTATCCCCAAGGGTCCATACTCCTTTCTCTTGAACTATGTGCCTAGCATAGGTATGTGTATACCCCAAGGGAAAAGAATGTTAAGGATCTATCTTTGGCAAGTAGGTCAACTTTTATCCGTTGTGGGGGAGACAATGGGGTTCCAACTTATAGCTCACTTGGTCTCATATTGTTACAGTCCCATCCTCAATATATATGAAGTATTTTCTCGTTCATGCATCATGTACCTCATGGCATATTGATATACTACTCTCTTATTATATGATTCATTCTAAATATGTGCCCTTGTCATCTAACATTGAATGCAGGTTTGATAAGTTATATTTAGTACATTCAAACGTACTAATGGATACTTTTGCCTACATAATCTAACCATGTAGGGATTGGAGTTTATCTTCATCCACCGTATGGCGGCTAGATTTGATCTTGAGATATTTGTTGTGGTGAGTCCTATCTTCCAAGGACAAGCTACCATCCCTCTACCTATGTTGCTTCCGTTTATGTTATTTACTTTGAGGGTAAGCCCGGGATATGTCTTGAGCCCCGTCCTATCCTATGATTAGAGGCACTATTGGATATCTTGTAGACTCTTGTTGAGTCTATATGCTAAGTATTGTATTCGGAGATTACGTTTAAGGTTATGGTTATGTCATTATGGATTGTTTATGAGCTTATGTTATGGATTCATGCTATGATGTGGAAGATTCTAAGTCTCGATGTACCCCCATAAAGTGAGTCATACTTACCTGCCCCTTAGTTCTTATGTGATATATGCTATGTGAATTCATGTTAATCCCTTATTCCTATGTCATTCCTACAACGTGAGTTCTACTTTTTCGTCCCTTAGAACTATGTTCTTATTATTCATGTACGCTTTCAAACTGATGATGTGTGAGTAGATGCTATGAGGCTTGTTTGGGAACTTTTGGGTTCCCATTCACCATGTCACTCCAAAGCCCTAGATCCAAGTCGTGACATGATATGACGTACTTGACTGAGATTGTATATAATTGAGTTGGTTCGAAAAACATTTTTTATTTTGAAACTTGAAAAATTTATTTTGAGTTGGGTTTCATGATGTTGAATATTTTTTTTAGCTAGCATGTTTGCATTTAACTATTTTACATTAGTATATTTCATCTATTGACATATTTCGATGTTACATCATTTTATAACATAGACACAAGTGGTGGAGATCATCAACTCTTTATTAAAGATGTGATCATTCCTGATAGTGGTGAGACCTCCTTGCCTTCATAGGAATCTTTTATTAAGTTGCTTTTACTTGATTAGTTTCTCTGAGGTAGCCACAAGCTTGTCTCAGCATCTTCTTATGAGTAAATAAAAACTTCATAGACTAAGATAGATAGAGTTGAAGTGGTGTTTGATATTCCCTTTTTGAGTCTGTTTTAAAAACTATACTATTGAGCTATGACATTTATTTGATGGAGAGTAAAACGTTTTAAAAACTTATTCTCTATTTGACTTAAAGTTAGAATTATCAACTTGAGTATTCTTTTATGAGTTGAGTTATTCACTGATTATGATAGCTCATTCAAGAGTTCGCTTTTATCATTCATGATTTTCAAATGCTGATCACACCTAGTGTATATGATTGGAGCGTGGCCGGTAAAGATTAATAAATCATACTATTTAGAGTCTCTTTCTGTCTTTCACCTTAAAACATGCGACCATCTCAACTATTTTACTAGGACAACGAAAGTTGGTTGAAAGAATAACTAGTGAAAAGAAATATGAAAGTATGTACAAATATTTTTAATTCGTTTAAGTTTGTAATTATATTTCAAAGGAAAAATAGGGTGAGAGGAGTGCTCCGAGGTGGGCTGATTTGGTTGATGAAGAAGAGAAGGTTTCACCTCCTTTTTTGAATATCAAATTAAGCCCATAAGCTCAAGATTTTGTGCCTAAAAGTGTGATTACAAAGCAGAATGAATCAGAGACTTTATCATTGGAATTTAGTTCCACTAATAACAATGCTATTGATAGAGACAGTGAATCTTTTGATAAGGATGAGGAAGATGATATGTTGGATGAATTCTTTGATAAAGTGGCTATGGATGGAGATATCTTACCTAGGCATCAAAGAAGTGGAAGCAACAAAAGTAAAAAGAAGAAACATGGTAGGCAACACAGTTGGGATGGCAAAATGATCGGAGAGTTTGTTCCAAGGCATCTACCAATGCGTCTGGCAAAACAAAATAAAATAACAGTGTCGATTGATTCAACAAGAACCAATAACTCCATGAAGAAGTGATGAACTATCAAGTTATTTTAGATAGATTTGAAAAAGAAAACAAGAGAAAAACACTTCAAGTTACTCTAGATGGGCTACCTATATTTTTTATCTATACATTTATAAAAGGAAGATGGATGCTGATAACTCAACTTTCTTCTTGGATTTTATATTTTATCATTATTTTAGCATCCTCATTTGTAATATCATCATTGAGTGTATTACAAACTAGATGATGATTGTAGAATACCTAGTTTTCTCTAGTTCTTATTTTCTTCATACTTGTTAATTAGTAGAGGTTCATTACCTTATTAGGATTGGTAAAGTAAGCCTGTTGAGTATGTGCAAACTCCATCCCACATCAAAAAATGAAGAAAAAATGTAGCAATATATAAGTGTTCAACTCAACCCAAACCTATTTCTATAGCTTTACTAAATCGTTAATCAGTTCAAGTTTCACAATAGCAGCTCAGGAGTCAAAGCTGGCACTATCGGAGAGAGTATTTGCGATAGTCGATGAGATTTTGGGGCTAACTTTGCTGGAAGTATCGGATTTGGGGGAGGTTCTGAGGAAGAAATAGATATTAAACAGATGCCTGTAATGGTGATGATGATGCCCGGAATAGGATTTAGTGTTGGAGGGATGAAGGGAAAAGGCGCAGGTGCTGTGGGAAAGACGAAAGAGAAGGTGGAGAAGACTGTGTTTGATTTGAAGCTTGAAGGCGGATTTGATGCTGGGGCAAAGATAAAGATTATCAAGGAAGTAAGATCCTTTGCTGATTTGGGACTCAAAGAGGCTAAGGATTTGGTGGAAAAGGCTCCAGCTACTTTGAAGAAAGGGGTTACCATAGAGTAAGACCCCTTGATTGTATTGTTGCTACAAAGTTCGGGGAGCTAACCGGTCAGGTCTTCCTAACAGAATTTGCATTTGATGATGCATCATATTGGGAGGTTCATGGTTACCAAGCATGCTTAACCAACTCCAATGGCTAGCTTTTCTGTTTGAAAATAAAAGAGACTTTGAGGCTCCTAGGACATTGTAAAGCTATTTAGTTGAGAACTGACATCTTAAGATAGATTGACACTGTTATAGATTTGTTTGGCTAGTGATTTGAAGAAAGCTATGAAAGATGGAAAACCAATTATAATTGAGGGGATACACCTAGATCCTAGTATTTATCTAATGGATGAAGAGCATAAATTGCCACCGGCTTCTCTAGCAAACCAAGCAGAGCCAGAATGGAAGAATAGAGTGACTTACAACAGAAAAGCAATTCTAATATTAGACAACAGTCAGAGTGACGATAAGGATTACTGTTCTGAGGATATGAATTCAGAACCACGAAAATCTTCTGAGTTAAATAGTCTCACAACTGCTCTGAAATCCTTGGACATTGTTCAGGAAATCTCTAAAAATACAGGTGAAAAAAAATTAAAGATTCAGGGGTAGGTCAAAATTCTTCTCATAAAAGACAAAAATCTGGTGCTCAACCAATAATTGTACCTATAGTTCTATAGATGGCCGAATTTGACCATAAGGCATTGCTGGAAGAGTGGGTATGCAGTGAGAAATATCCTACCCAGGACAAAGATAAATCGATATCTAACATGAAGACTATGCAGGACTATCTCTGTTCATTTACCTCACAGGGTTTAACAGTTGTAAACATATCAGCTACGATGTTTCCACAAACATTGGATTGGCTACACAACCATCTTTTACAAGTAGTATCAGAGCCAAGGTTCGGAGGACCAAAGTGATGGACCGGCGCGTGGAGTTCTCGGTGTGAAAACATGATCAAGGATCTGTAAGGATGCCTTGTGTCGAAAGTCTTCCTGTCAAGTGATGGTACAGGCGGCGTGTTCCGTTAAGTGATAACGGCGGTGCAAGATGATTTGGCAGATCAGATGGTGTAATCTAGCAATGTGGAGGTCTGCGGTAATGTCTTGTGTCGAAAGTCTTTCTGATAAGAAAAAAGGTGGTCGGGCGGCGTGTCCCGCGGGTTGTTGGGGTTGTACAAGATGGTGGCAGATCTAAAATCAATAATCGCTGAAGGGAAAGTTACGAATTATGTGGTCTTTGTTTGAGGGGAGGATTGTTGAGTGTGTGCAAACCCCATCCCACATCGAAAAATGAAGAAAAAATGTAGCAATATATAAGTGTTCAACCCAACCCATTAGTATGAGGCCTTTTGGGAGGTACCCAAAAACAAATCCGTGAGGGCTTGGGTCAAAGCGGACAATATCATACTAATTCGGGGTTGGGGTGAAGGTACGTGTGGTCCCTACAAGGCCTAGCCCCCCTGACTTGTACTTTTCCCTATTGAGGATGTTTATATTAATAAAAGGCTGCTATAGCGATATAAATTTTTTTTTAAAAAAACTATATTTTAAAATATAATGCGCTCTTATCAAACATAGGTATACGGGGAACTACCTCAAGCTTTGAATTCGAGGAATCATTATGCAGTTGGAGCGATCCTTCCTCAGTAGTAACACCTCCATGATTTTCTTGCTACACATTGAAATAAGACATAAAAAAATTATTAAAAACTTATTAATATGACATTGATTTGATTAATTAAAACTATTGAGCTAAAAATATTGAAATATTTTAGCAATACATAGTGATATGTTATGCAATAATTTGATTTTCGTTATTAGACTACCTTTATTTCGTACATGTTTAACTTTATCTAAAACAAAGTCGATTATATTTGTTTACAAAATTGAAAGAAACAATTTTATTGAAAATTAACCAACTAAATTGAACCCTTTCATTTCAAAATATATAATCATATTCTCTAATTAACAAGAAAGAGGGAATTAGATACGAAATGCTCTTATATAATGAATATACGTACATGAAAAATTACCTCAAGTTCATAATTCAATAAAACATTACGAAGGAATGAACATTCCTCTGCAGTAAAACTTTCATGATCTCCTAGCTGCACAGTAAAATAATACATCTGAAATTGTAAGCATTTTTACTAAAAATATTATAGCTTATAAAAAATATATGACGATGAAAGAAATGATAATGTGTACTATATTTCTCAATAATTTATAATTTATGCTTTCGAAATAAAATATTGATTGACCAAACATAAATATATGAAAAACTACCTCAAATTTCGAATTTGAAGGAAAATAATGATGCTGAAATAATGTTTCCTCTGTAGTAACACCTTCATAATTTCCTTGCTACATAATGAAATAAGCCACTAAAAATTATAAGCATATCCACAGATAAATATTTTCACTAAGCATTCACAAGTTATGGTATAATTTTGAATTTCATGATTGAAATATTTTATACAACACAAACTTAAATTTTCATATAACAAAGGTCGATGATTAGTGTTCTACAAAAATGTAAGAAGCTACCTTGTTAGTTAACTAATTTATCTAAAAATAAATTACCATCTATACAATTAATTAGGGGAAGGAAGGTGGATAGAGATAAATTAGTGTCTGCCAATTTCTTAATTTGTTTAACTCTGTAAATCATATTTTTAGAGTACAATTTCTATTACTCTAACACATATAGGTACTTGAAAAACTATTCCAAGTTTCAAATTTTGGGGAACATAACGGCGTTAAAATGATTTTTTTCTCTATAATAACACATTCATAATTATTATGCAACATAGTAAAATAAGACATCAAAAATTATAAAAATATTTATTGACAAATATTTTCGTTATGTATTCACAAATTTTGATATATATTTTATTTTTCATTATTAAAATATCTTGAACAACACAAATTAACCTTTTATATAACAAAGGTCAATAATTCGCGTTCTACAAAAATATC
>DF362835.1:23213-40100 GCA_000787875.1 Solanum virginianum
AATTCGCGTTCTACAAAAATATCGAAATAACTACATTGAAAATTTACAAACCAAATTATTTGTAAATTCATTTCCCTCAAACTAATCATCTCCATTAATTAATCAGAGGGAAAAAAAGAAGAAGATAGATCATGCAAAGAAAAATAATAGTTTGTACAAGGTGGGCGAGGCTGATCCCCCCGCCCCCTCATGACTGATCCAGCGCAGCAATAGACCAGAGCTGTAGTATCAGCATGTGAAGATAAATACAATAGGGATGTTCACAAGGTGGGCACGAAGGAAAACAAAGACGTCATAGAGGTCGAGGGAATGGTAATACCAATATATAGAGGAGTAGTACATCTAGGAAGAGAGGTAGCCTTTCGGGATGATAGGGCTCAGTTTTATGTATTTTCGGGTTGGATAGAGGCTTAGACATTTGAATCAGTGGTCACAGGTACTATTCTTGTCTGCAATTGGAATATATTGCTACTGTTTTGTTTGACCTAGGCTATACTTATTCTTATGTGTCCATAAATTTTGCCTCAAATTTTGATACGATTTGTGATATGCTTGATGCCCCCATTCATGTTTTCACCCCAGTTGGAGAATCTGTTTTATTCACTCATATTTATCATGCTTGTTCTATTTTATTGATTGATTTGAATACTTGGGCTGATTTGATGATTTTAGATATAATTGACTTTGATGCATGTGATCTTAGAAATGACTTGGTTATCCTCCCATCATGTAGTGTTTAACTATAATGCTAAAACTGTCACTAGAAATCTTGGGTTGAAATATTAGAGTGGGAAGAAGTACACAAGCTTAAGCCTGGCTACAATCATATCTTATATTCTTTCTAGAAAACTAGTGGGTTACTGTTATTTGGTTTATTTTCATCATATCTGAAAAGTTAATGCTGAGTCTCTCTCTATTGAATCCATTCCTATAGTATCTGAATTTAAGGAAGTATTTCTTATGTATTTTCCTAGTATGACCCCAAATAAGATCATACGAATATAGATTTTTTCATTGATCTAGAATCGGGCACTTGTTCAATCTCTATTCCCCCTTATCGCATGGCTTCAACGAGATTATTAAGAGAGTTTAAGGTTTAGATTCAAGAGCTCCTTGATAAGAGTTTTTCCTAATGCTTCTCATGGGGTGCTTTGATCTAGTTTGTCAAGAAAAATGATCCCAGTATGAGAATGTCCATAGACTATTAACAATTGAATGGCATTATCATCTGAAATAGTACTCATTGCCTCATATACATGATTTCTTTGATCAATTGCAGGATGCATCAGTGTTCTTTAAGATTGACCTAAGGTGTGATTACTATCAGCTGAAGATTAGGCCTTACGATAAACATTAAAGATCATCAAATATTTACTTTACAAGGACAACAACTTTTCAAACATAGAAAAATTACTAGAAAGCAAATAAGAACAAATAAAAAGTAAGAAGTATGTACCACATTAGAAGGCTTTTGATTGATATGTTGCGTTGATATCTCAGAAAATTCTTTATCTTTTTGAACAGTCTGCAAGTGTTGGAAATCAGCCTCTATATGATGACCAGCATTGTGCAAATTTCCTGTCATAAGTTGTTGATCAAAATTTGCAATATTGGCAGCTGCTTTCCATGTGGACAATTGATTAGCATTACCAATGGTGATTTTACTTGAATTTGAAATCAACATTGGGCTAGCATCTTTTTTCAAGCTAATCCGATATTTCTGCAAAATAAAAATAATGATGGAACTGATTGCCTTTAAGTAAATTTCCACATAAGATCTACCTAGCTTTTCAAATTTGTTTTTCAAGGAATCTCTAACATGAGCATGCATTAATAAAATAACAACTTTCGTGTTTGATGCCTTTTATTCACGAAAATATTCAATATAACCCATTTAAGGATGCTTGAGTTCCATTTACAAAATTTTACGATATCTTAATTGGTTGAAAATTATGCTTTTTGATTTTTTATCTAGTGTTCGAAATCTACATTGGAGCTCCAACTAATTTGAATGGCACACTGCAGGACGGCCGGACCCACTCGAGGGTGTCATGTTATGCTACAATTTGATTTTCTTTATTAGATTACCTTTATTTCATACATGTTTGACTTTATCTAAAACAAAAGCCAATTATATTTGTTTTACAAAATTGTAAGAAACAATTTTATTGAAAATTAACAAACTAAATTGAACCCTTTCATTTCAAAATATATAATCATATTCTCTAATTAACAAGAAAGAGGGGAAATGATTAAAACATAAATACGTAATGCTCTATTGTATAATGAATATATGTATGTGAAAAATTACCTCACGTTCATGATTCAATAAAACATTACCAAGGAATGAACATTCCTCTGCAGTAAAACTTTCATGATCTCCCAACTGCACAGTGAAATAAGATATCTGAAATTGTAAGCATTTTTACTAAAACTATTATAGCTGACAAAAAATCATATGACGATGAAAGAAATGATAATGTGTACTATATTTCTCAATAACTTTATAATTTATACTATAATGTTCATTGACCAAACATAAATATATGAAAAACTACCTCAAATTTTGAATTTGAAGGAAAATAATGATTCTGAAATAATGTTTCCTCTGTAGTGACACCTTCATAATTTCCTTGCTACATAATGAAATAAGCCACCAAAAATTATAAGCATATCCACAGATAAATGTTTTCACTAAGCATTCACAAGTTATGGTATAATTTTGAATTTCATGATTGACATATTTTATACAACACAAACTTAAATTTTCATATAACAAAGGTCGATGATTTGTGTTCTACAAAAATGTAAGAAGCTACCTTATTAGTTAACTAATTTATCTAAAAATAAATTACCATCTATATAATTAATTAGGGGAAGGAAGGTGGATAAAAAATGTAGAAAGCATAGAGATAAATTAGTGTCTGCAAATTTCTTAATTTGTTTCTATGTACATAATATTTTTAGAATACATTTTCTATTACTTAACATATATAGGTACTTGAAAAACTATTCCAAGTTTCAAATTTGGGGAACATAACGGTGTTGAATTGATTTTTTCTCTATAATAACACATTCATAATTATTATGCAACATAGTAAAATAAGCCATCAAAAGTTATAAAAATATTTATTGACAAATATTTTCGTTATGTATTCACAAATTTTGGTTTATTTTTTATTTTCATTATTAAAATATCTTGAGCAACATAAATTAGTCTTTTATATAACAAAGGTCAATAATTCGTGTTCTACAAAAATGTTAGAAACAACTAAATTAAAATTTACCAACCATGTTATTTGTAAATTCATTTACCTCAAAATAATCATCTTCATTAATTAATTAGAGGGAAAAAAAAGTCGAAGATAGATAGTAAAAAGAAAAATAATAATCTGTACGAGGAGGGCAGGGGATGGCTGATTCCACGCAACAATAAATCAGAGTCATAGTATCAACATGTGAAGGTAACTATGATAGGAGATGTCCACAAGGTGGGCAAGGAGGAAATCAGAAAAGTCGGAGGGAATGGTAATACAGGTAGAGGATCAGCACATTAAGGAAGAGAGGTAGCCTTTCAGGATGATAGAGCTCAGTTTTATGTATTTTTTTGAGTAGGATAGAGGCTGAGACATTTGATGCAGCAGTGATTACATGTACTATTTTTGTCTGCATTTGGATGCTTACTACTTTGTTTGACCTAAGCTATACTTATGCTTATGTGTCCATAGATTTTGCCTTGGGCTTTGATATGATTTATGATATGTTTGATGCCCCATTTCATGTTTCCACCCTAGTTGTAGAATTTGTTGTATTCACCCATATTTATCGTGTATGTTCTATTTTATTGATTAGTTTTCAAACTTGGGCTAATTTGATGATTTTAGATATAATTTACTTAGAAGTGACTTGGTTGTCCTCCCATCATGCAGTGTTTAACTGTAATGTTAGAATTGTGACACTAGAAATCCTGGGTGGACAAATATTAGAGCAGGAAGAAGTGTACAAGCTTAATACTGGCTACAATCATATCTTATATTCTTTCTAGAAAACTGGTGGGTCAGGATTGTTTTACTTATTCTCGTAATATCTAAGAAGTTAATGCCGAGTTTCTCTCTATTGAATCCATTTCTATAGTGTCTGAGTTTAAGAAAGTATTTCCTATAGATTTTCCCAGTGTGATCCCAGATAAGAATATATATTTTTTTCATTGATCTAAAACTGAGCACTTGCCCAATCTCTATTTCCCCTTATCGCATAGCTCCAATAGAGTTAAGGGAGCTTAAGGTTCAAATTGAAGAGCTCCTTGATTAGAATTTTATCTATCCTAGTGCTTCTTCATGGGGTGCTCTAATCTAGTTTGTCAAGAAAAATGATCCTAATAAGAGGATGTGCATAGACTATCAATAGTTGAATAGCGTTATCATCCGAAATAAGTACCCCTTGCCTCGTAGACATGATTTCTTTGACCAATTTTACAGGGTGCATCAATGTTCTCTAAAATTAACCTGCAAAGGTCTGATTACTATCAGCTGAAATTTAATCTTAAAGATGTTCCTAATCTGAAATGTAAAATCTGATATATGTGCACTATGAGTTTTTGGTAATGTCATTTGGGTTGACTAATGTACCTAAAGCCTTCACGAGTTTTATGAATGGAGTGTTCAAACTATTTTTAGATTCATTTATAATTATGTTTATTGATGATATTCTAATTTATTTAAAGAGTAAAAAAGAGCATGTAGTAAATCTTTGCATTGTTCTGGGTATCCTGAGAAAACAAACTTATATGCTAAATTTTCTAATTATAGTCATCAGTTGCCTTTTTAGGGCACGTGATCTCTAAAGAAGGATAATGATGGATCCTCAAAAGATTAAAACAGTTGCAAACTAGGTTTGGCCTAGTTCAGTAATTGTGGTGAGGAGTTGTATAGGGATTGCCAACTGTTATCTGCAATTTGTGAAGAATTTTATTTTTATTGCTATGCATTTGACAAGACTGACTCAGAAGGAGGTACCTTTTGAGTGGACAAACAATTGTGAGGAGACCTTCCAAAAACTCAAGACCTTTTTGTCTACAACACTGATCCTAATGTTGCTAACTAAAAGTAAGACCTTTATTGTTTATTGTGATGCCTAACATTCAAGTTTGGGTGTTGTATTGATGCAGGATAAGAATCATATCTTATGCTTCGTGGAAGTTAAAGGTTCATTAGATAAATTATCCAACTTATGACTGGTTCATTAGATATCCAATGTATGACTTAGAGTTGGCAGCAATGGGTTTTCTCTCAAGAGATGATTACAACATCTGTATGGTATCAAGTGTGAAGTACTCCCTCCGACCCACTTTATGTGGCACCCTTTGACTTGGCACCATGTTTAAGGAAAAAAAGGAAGACTTTTAAAACTTGTGGTCTAAAATTATTCTTAGATATTTGTGTGGCAGAAAATCATTTCATTAAGGGTAAAAAGAGAATTTTAAAGGTAAATTGTTTCTAATTTGAATAAGGTGATATTTTTTTTAGATAAACCAAAAAAGAAATGGTGCCACATAAAATGGGACGGAGAAAACTTACTATTGCAACTTGGAGCACAAGTTCACTAGAATGACTTAAACTTGAGATGGTGAAGGTGGCTAGGGTTGCTTAAGCATAATGATGTCGTCATTCAGTATCATCTCAATAAGGCTAATGTGGTGATAGATATATTAAGCTAGAAATAAGTCAATATTGGTAGTCTAGCATGTTTGAAGTGTCTAAGTGACCCTTGGCTAGAGAGATTCGAATATTGGAGACTAAGTTCATGAAGCTAGGCATCTTGGATAAAGATAGGGCATTGACCTGTATAGAGGTTAGACCTACTTTCATCATGGAAATCAAGGCCAAGCAATTTGAAATCGAAAGTTTGAATGAGCTATGAATGAAAATGGTAACTGGTAAGGTACATAATGCTGCTCTTGATGCTAGTGGTGTGCTTAATTTTAAGGGAAGAATTTGTGTCCTCGAATAGATGGAATAATCTTGAAGATATTGCCAAAGGCTCATAGTTTGCAATATTCCATTCATCTGGGTGTGACTAAGATGTATCAAGATCTGAAGCGGCTTTATTAGTGACTTGGCATAAAGAAATTAAAGACATAGTTGAGTTTGTGGCCAAGTGAAAAAACTATTAACAAGCGAAGTATGATCACCAAAGGCTAGTAGGTTTACTTCAAAGAATGCTCAGAAATAATAGTCATGGATTTTGTAGTTGGTGCTCATAAGACCTTAGGGAAGATTTATTCTATTTAGTCAGTGGTTGATAGGCTAACAAAGTCAACCACTTCATTTTGGTCATAGTGGATTATAATGCCCAATTGCTGGCAAGAATTAATGTGAATTGAAAGAGATAGTAAGGCTTTATAAAGTATCTGTTTTTATCATCATAAACTGTGGTATGTTATTTACATTTATGTTTTAGGAGAAATTGCATGAGGAGTTGAGCACTCATCTCACTTTCAATAGAGCTTTTCACCTATAGATTAATGTGCAGTCGAATATAATGATTCAAGTGTTAGAAGACATGTTAGGGCATGAGTAATTAATTTTGGAGGTCACTAGACAAGTTCATGTCATTATGTGAGTTCTTTTATAACAAAAGCTATCACTTTAATATTGACATGACATTATTTGAAGTACTTTATGAAAGGGGATGTCGGTCTCCCATAGGGTGGATTCAGACTAGAGACATGAAACCTCTAGGGGTTTATTTGGTAAAATAAGCATAGGATAAGGTAAGAGCGAGGGCATCCAAACTAAGCTCCTAGAAGCATATAGTCGATAGATAGAATAGGCCAATTACAAGTTTAGGGATATGATGTTTTATATGGCAAGAAAGCACTTCTGAAAAGGTTTCACCCATGAAAGATATTATGAGATTTAGTAAGAATGACAAGGTCAACCCTCACTATATTGACCCATTAGAGATTCCAAATTATGTAGGGCAAAGAGCTTATAGGTTGGCTCTACCACCTAGCTTGTTTGGGTTTCATCATGTATTTCATGTGTTAATGTTAAAGAAGTACCATCAGGATGAAGATTATATAATCAAGTGGGACTTAGTGTTACTAGATAAGAATTTTCATATGAGGAAGTGGAAGTTGTGATTCTTGATCGTGATGTTCGAGAGTAGAGGACCAATGGGATTAAGTCTGTAAACATCTAATAGAAGCATATTCTAATTAAGGAAGCCACTTGAAAAACTAAAAAGGACATGTGAGACAAGTATCTTCGATTGTTTGATGATTTAACCACTACTCTACTCTTACATTAGCCTAGTGGTTCCTATTTTGATCCCTTTGGATGAGTGATGGATAAATTAGCATATATTATAATGATCTATCCTTGTCGTTATGGATTGACCAATGAGAAAATAATTTAGGGCAGAAAACTCTAAAATAGTAATTTAAAAATTTTAATAGGCCAGACTTGGATGAAATCTAAGTTAGGTAAGGTCTAGGATAATTTGGCAATAGATGGGAATTTAATTCATGATTTTAATAATTTTGAGTTGATAGCCAAGATGTTCAGGAGCCTATACAACTTTATAAAATTGAATTTGATCTAATAGAACTCTCAAAATTGATCTTGACATTAAGGATTAATTTAAGAATGTCAAAATTTGAGGGTGTGTTGCAATATAGAAATTTAGGACATAAATTTTGAGTTTCTGTCAACGTGAAACCTTCTACGGTATGATTATTCCCACTATGGTAGGATAAATGGCGCCATGGTGGGATGGCAGCGAATTTAAGTCAAAAAAGTTCCAAAACTATTTTTTATTTCTATCGCTTTGTTCTTGACAAACCAGAAGTGACCTAGGGCTATTTTCCTTTAGTTTTTACTTATTTGTTAAGTAAAGGTAAGTTAATCATTCCTCTTACTTGTAAATCAATTTTGAGACCTTAGAACATATAAAAGTTCACTTAGGGAAAGTTTGGGTTGAAATTAATTGTGGAAAAAGCTCTAATTGGGGGAAGATGATCATGAAAGTGTCTAAGGGTTAGGATTGTGGTATAATTGGGGTATTGTAGGCCATTGCTTATTGATTCATCGTATTTCTTGTCTGTTTAAGACCAACAAAGAGCCAAGGCTTTGGAAAAAACAAACACTCCAGTTCCTTAGAGATTTCTAAGGCTTGTTTCAAAATAGGTGATAATTTTAATTTCACATTTGTGCTATGTTGCTGGTTAACTAATCACTAGTATTACCTGCATGAATATGAATAGAGACAAACATAAATAACCTAGAGATATGTCTATATGTGATCAGTTGCATAAAATGAACTTGTTACTTAATTTTGCAAGTGTATGGTATTCATTGCGATTGCGATTGTGATTATAGTTTGATTTTGATTGTTAGATTGGGTGCCATATTTCAACATGTTAGATAGGGTGTCATATTCCGGCATATATCAGATTAGATGTCATGTTCCGATACACTAACTATTGAAATGAGTGTCACGTTAACATAAATTTTGTGTATGAATTGCATGAGAGAACCAGCACTGATTGTTACATTGAGGTGAGTATTCTAAAACTTTATATTGAACATGAAATGGAAACTTTATGATATTTTTTATATGTGTGTGAGTTACTACAGTATAGTTACTTGTATATATTATATTTTTTAGAATAGTTGTATGATCCTGCCAGTACATTATTATTATGTGTGATGCCCCTGCATTTTTTTTTCTTTTTTAAGTACAGGAAATTTTTAAGTGGATACTGACAGAGCTCAATTAGGAGATTGTTGAATTTAGAATTCAGAGGTAAGCCAGCTCTTTCGAGCTATCATAGATTCATCTAGATTCTTAAATCACTTCCTCCAGATTCAGACGTTTTAAACATTGATTATTTTATGTTTTTCTTTGGTTGCATCCCCTTATTTTATATTATTAGATAGGGTTTTAGTATAATGACTTTAGGTTCTAGGGATTTAATTTTCACACTATTTAGATTATGTTGTTTGAGTAAACTCAACTTTTGTTTGCCAATTAAAATTGTTTCCACATTTTTAAATTGTTTATTTTGTATTAGTTGCTTGTTTGGGTTATAATAATGATTTTCCCACTGGAGGGTTACCATGGGTATCAATCACGGTGGGTTAGGATCGTGACATGATAGAGACAATTTTGAAATTTTCAACATGGATCCCACAATCTCATTTTAGATCCAAATTTTGAATGTGTCTCTAATTATTGTGATTTTTATGTTTAGTATGAATCCTATGTTATTTATGATTCTATTTGACCGGCATCGAGTCCCTTTAATTCTATATGATCGATTTTCTTGATTCTCAATTGAGTCTTAGACTAGTATATTCTTGTGAACTTCTTAGTTTGGGCTTATGGCCGTATTGGTGGTATGAATTAGCATGATTATCCTTTTAGTATTGATACTGGTTGCCTTAGGCTAGGATTATGCCTTAGATGCCATAGTATGTACTTTATTGCTCTTGTAGCTAGGTGTGTTTTTCGGTAAGATTTATTTCGGATATAGTATATTGTGGTAGTCCTTGAGACCTTAGTGGCTCATTGTACCTATAAGGTTGCTTAGTGATGCTTGGCAGTGAGCTGGATTGATTTGTTTGGGGTAAGGCATTATTCTTTGAGTTACTTATTGATATGGTTACACATTATTGAGTTGTTATGTGGTTGGGCCTAAGGCTGTGTTCGAGGAGCATTTATACCCTAGGTTAGTTATCCCACCTTTGTATGTGGAAGTGTTGGTACCATATTCGGATCTTGTGTGCTTTTTTGGATACTAGTGATGTCATGTATTGTATTGGTTGCTCATTCTCACATGTTTTGTGGTAGTTCATGTATTGATTCATCATTATCGTTCACAAAAAGGATTATTTTCACACTTTTTATTTAAAATTAGTTTTAACGAGATTCATACTACCTAGATCACTCGCCACAACAAATCTTTAGATTTATGAGGCATCAAGTTTGTACTCCTTTTCACTAGTGACTATAGAGGCATGTATGATGTCCACAACTTTACCTGACTAAACAGTATGTTGTTACCCTTTTCTGTATTAGTTTAATTGCTTATTCATCTAGTACCATGACAAAGATGACTTGTCATATGACATGATTAAGACCCAGGCATTGTGTACAAACTTCCTGTTTCCCCTATGGATTCCTTTGGCTGTGAATACCAGTATATCAGATTGGGCCACTGCATGGGTCCTACCTTGCTAGCTCGACAAAGGTAGGTCTATCCACTTTGTTCTTTTAGTTATAGATGGCTCAATTGGTTTTACTACATATTTTGCATTCATATGCATCATCTATCACCAGTATAATTGATTGTTGATTTACATCCCAATTGTATGTAAGGCTGATTGGGTTATGTTCGCTGATTGTACCTTTTGGGTATTTAAAATTAATTAATGTTCAATTTAATGAAGAATCCAGAAGGACCTGGAATATGAAGGTGATATTTTGCCAGAAAAATGTCCAAGGAGCAGCCGAGAATCATCTAGAGGCATCCACAATCCTCTGGAGGGCTCTGAAAGGTTTTAGAGATGTGTAGAACTTGAAGGAAAAGCCTGAAATTTTCTAGAAATATGTAGAGCTTCAAGGAGGAGCCTAGAGAAACCTAGAAGGTTCTAGAACCATGTAGATAGGTGTAGAAAATCTACCACCTTGTAAATATCTAAGATATTTTTGTGGAGCATTATTGATGCTCAATTGTAGCCATTAGATCAAATAAATCTTTTAGATCAAATAAATCTTAGTCATCCATTAAGGAGGTGGAGAAGTATAAATACCCCTCCATAGCATTCATTTTCACCAACCAACCAAGTTAACCAACATATGCAGTCATACCCACTCACTTCCATCACCACTTCTGTACAAGCTTTCATATTAATAAAATAATATTTTTTTTAAAAATCTTACACTAGGCTTATGGGGGTTCAGATAGGTTATTGTTTGATTATAATTGTTCTTACCTTGTAATGTACTTATAGATGGCTACTTTCATTGCTTATTCTTGACTTGATATCCGTACCAGTCGCTAGGTTAAGTTGGCTTAGATTTTAGGTTGTTATGTTGTTTTAGGGTGATTGTTGTTGCTATGTTCGTACTTAGTTGTGTGGGTAGGTTGTTGGTCTTGTGCTTCTAGGTACATGCTCTGACTCGGTTTCTTTACTCCATGGGTCTTATTTCTTCCTTCTTACCACATGTTCTATCATAGTCATTATCTCTAGTATATTTACTTGTGTTGTACTTTTCTTACTTATATGTTGTTTATACTTGCTTTATCTGTGGAGCTCAATTGGCCTATGCCTAATGAGTATCATTTGTTTGGTATTTATACTAAACTTCTACACCATGTACATCCTAGTATGAGTTCTCGTCATTGATTTGGTTGTCGTGCAAAGCATCTTGGACTTCAGAGACTACGGTGAGCTCTTGGCATTCGAATTTACTGCTTTCCATCTACTTTTGATAGGCTAGTCTTTATATTGTACTCAAAGATAGCATGTACTAATATTGTACTTGTAAAAGCCTTGTAATACAAGGTCTTGGGGATGATTTCTTATGTATTATATTTCTCTTCTTCTTTTTTTTTCTCATTACTGTTAACTTCTTGCTTCTTATTGTCATTTTTCGCGTAAATCCCATTACCTATAGTTTCGAGCTATTGTTTTAGGCTTACCTACTGGAGGTTATAGATGGTGCCTCACGACCAAACAAATCGATCCTAACAATGCATTATCAGAACCCAAATGGAGATCATACTAATAGGCTGCAAGTTATGAAAGGATCAACAGGTTCTCTATTAAAGAGATGTACATAACTCTAATGCCTAGCATCCTAGATTTTAATGGAAGTTCACTTAACTCTATAACTTAAATTTTCAGAATATAAGACATAGATATAAGAAAAATTACCTGAAATTCCAAATTTGGAAGAACATTACCAAGATGAATAAATTTTCAGAATATAAGACATAGATATAAGAAAAATTACCTGAAATTCCAAATTTGGAAGAACATTACCAAGATGAAATGGCCCTTTCTCTGCATTAATACCTTCATAGTTTCCTTGCTACATAATGAAATAAGAAACTATAAATTATAAACAGATTTAAATATATTTAAGAAATACTCTCATTCATTCACTTTTACTTGTCACTATTTCACTTATTGAGACCAAATTATATAAACTTTGACCAATATTTAAAGATGTATTTTTAATCATATTAATATGAGAAGGATTGCAACTTATAACATTTTTCTTATAATTTTCAACCATTTAAATTTTAGATTTTAAATATTAAATTTAGCTACTTTAATTTAACTTTAAAATTTAGTCAAGTTGATCTCCCAAAACCAAAAAATGACAAGTAAAAATGAACAGAGAAAGTAATATTTTGTGATCAAACATAGGCAATAAGAAACTTCCTCATATTTTGTATTCGTAAAAACATTAGGGAGACAGCACGATCTTTATTCTACAATAATATCTCCATAATTTTTTGGTATATAATGAGTTAAGATATAAAAAATTTTAAGAGCTCGTTTGGAAGGACCCTCGTAACTGGATTTGATGTAATTGGATGTAATTATACTGTTTGACAGGTAAATACTTGGTCAACAGATAATTAAGTGTAACTGACCGGGTGTAATTATACTCTTCAACTTTAAAGTTTTTTCTTTTATTTTTATTCATTTAATTTATTTTTGTTTTGACTATTTTAAATTCTTTTTATTTTTATTATTCTAATTTTTTTGAATACTATATTTTATTTTATAATATTTATTTTTCATTTTCTTCTCATCATTCTCAACCATTATATATCATGTGATTCCATGCAATTTTTCATACTATCTTTGTTATTTATTTATTCTATTTTTTTTTTCATTAGCATGATTTTATTAGCATTCAAATTTTTAAATTAAAGTTGAATTCATTATTAGATAAAGTTATAAATATACATATTTTTTTCTTTTTAATCATATTTATGTACGTCATATTGAAATTAGTATAAGAATATTATGTTAACTTTTTTATTTTGAATTTAAAACTAATGTTATATTTTTAGTTCATTTGTTTTTGTGGTATTAATTAACTTGATAGGTAGATTACAAGCCATTTACTTTTTTAGTTAGATTAGATAGATTTTTTTTATCAAGTATTTTAATAATTTTACTATGACATTATATTTATGATGTTCAATATTTTTTGGCAAACATGCATTTCATGGTGTTCGCATAAAATTTGTATTTTTTATTTTTATAACTAATTTAATTAAAATATATTAATTTAAAAAATATAGATTAATTTTTTATAATATAAGTTAAGAATATATATTTAATAATTATTATATTTTAGAATGATAATATATATCTTAAATATTTAATTTAATATTATTTACAAATATCCTTATTTGTCTAATATAAATTTTTTATTTTAGATAATTAACCTTTTAAAATTTAATATAACCTTATAATTACACTCGTGCAACCAAACTTGTAATTATATTGTGGTAGAAAAACAGAATAGAGTAATTACTAATTACACTAATTCTAATTACCAGATGACTTTCCAAATAGACCCTAATCATATTTACTAACATTTTTTTTTCACATTCACTCGTAATGCTGTAGTTTGATTTTAATTATTGAATTATCTTTGTTTCAAATATGCATGTTTAACTTTATGTATAACAAAAGATTAAAATTAACCAGCCAAATTGAATCTTTTCACCAGATGAAATACACAATCATCCTCATTCTTCACCCATTAATCAAAGGATTTTTTAAAAAGAATATAAAGTGAAAAGAAAAATTATAATATATATGACTTCGCTTAATTCATTAAACTCTGGAAATTGCACTTTCAAAACATAACGATGAAGCATCGACCAACCACATGTATATGAGAAACTACCCCAAGTTCTTTATTTAGGCTTAAATTTATGTTTACTATTGTAGGGTTGCATCTCCCTATTTTAGATTTTTAGATAGAGTACTTTTTGATATAATGATTTTCAAGTTATAGTGAAATAAATTTTGCATGTCTTGATAAATTTAACTGAGTTTATAGAAAGTCAACTTTCAAACCATTTTTAATCTATTTACACTTATCTAAATGCTTGTCATGTGTTAATAATGTGTTGTAGTTGGATTTGTATTGGTTCTCCCACGAGAGAGTTAATATAGGTGCTACTCATGATAGATCAAGATTTTGATGTAGCTGGTATAAGAATCCTAGGTTCGTTGATCTTGTCATACAGAAATGAATTTAACAGAGTCTTACAGAATGATTTGGAGATGTCTATACTTTTTTCTAGAGTGTACACCACTTTAGAAAATCTCTCAATATTCTCTCCCTTGTACTATAACTTTATTCCAATTAATATCTGGTGATCCAAACTAGTATCTAATCTCTTTCACTCTTCTACCTATAGATGGTTAATACTCATTGCAATGGTTCAAAGATAATAGCTTTGGCAGATGAGCCAGCAGTAGGAATGACAACGGGGCGGGACGGAGTGGATGCGGGACGGGTTTAGAGTTCTGCGGGTGCAGGGCGGATTGAAATAGCCATTTTTAAAATTAATGCGGACCGGGGTGGGTTGCGAGTTTATAAAACCAAATAGGAATTCGTAGAAATTGAGTTTTTGTAAATAGTAAAAATCAAAGATATAAACTTTTTATATTAAACATTAACTTTAATTTTACTTTTTTCCTAAAATTTAAACTAAACATTCCCGGTAAATTATTATTTGTTAAAATTTTAATTAGAAATTTTTAAGAAATGATTAAGAAATAATTGTTAAAATATTAATTAAAAATAAAATTAATTAATTGTTCAGACGTTAATTAACGAAAAAAATTAAATTCAATAAGAAAATAAAAGAACCTTAAAATTTAAGTGGGGTGGGGCGAATTGAAAATGATAAAAATCATCATGTGGGGCGGGGCAATTTAAAAAATTTGTGGGTTGAGCTTAACCCACCCCATTGCCATCCCTAGCCAGAAGAGAATGTTGAGGAAGATGAAGAGCCAGAGGCAAAGGCACAGACTAGGATTGCAGGTCTTTCCCCTTTGGACTTAGGGGTGGTTCAAAAGGTCTTGTCTCTGTTCTAAGTTGGTTGGATGGATTGTTCCCTTCTCATTCTTGTTTCCCTACAATGTGTTAGGCATGTGCAGTAAAATAAACACTAAAGATCATCAAAAGGCCAGAAATATGTACCACATTAGAAGGATTTTGATTGATATGTTGCGTTAATATTTCAGTAAATTCTTTATCTTTTTGAACAGTCTGCAAGTGTTGGAAATCAGCCTCTATATGATGACCAGCATTGTGCAAATTTCCTGTCATAAGTTGTTGACCAAAAGTTGCAATATTGACAGCTGCTTTCAAAGTGGACAATTGATTAGCAGTACCATTTGTGATTTTACTTGAATTTAGAATCAACTTTGGATTGGCATCTTTTTTTAAGCTACTTCGATATTTCTGCAAAATTTGCAACCACAGGCCTGATTACTTGATTTTGATACTAAAGAAAAATAATAATGCAACTGATTGCTTTTAAGTAAATTTCCACATAAGATTTAACTTATAAAATTTGTTTTTCAAGGAGTCTTTAACATAATCATGTATTAATAAAATAACAACTTTCACGTTTGATGTCTTTTATTCAAGAAAATTTTCAAGATATCTCATTTAAGGATGCATGAGTTCCATTTACGACATTTTACAATATCTTAATTGGTTGAAAATCATGCTTTTTGGTTTTTCATCTAGTGTTCGAAGCTTGAATTTGAGCTCCGACTAATCCCGATGGCACAACGCAGGGCTCATTCAATGGTCGCGCTCCCAAGGATTTTCTTCTGCATACCCAGGGTTAAGATCGCTGGTTAAAGACAAAGCAGTCCCACCAATCATCACAACCCATGTTGTTTAGAGAAATATAGAGAAGAAAAGTATTATCGGGAGACCATCTATTAGTCCAAGATCGCTAACTAAGATCGGATGATTCAACTAAAGAAGTAGAAGCTAGAATGGAGAAGAAAGATTTTAGAAAGGAGAGCTTTGTATACATAGAAGAAGACTCTTTGTTTTTGGTTTTGGTTTGAGTTGATTACAAATGTCTAATGTCACCCCTTTTTATAGTTGTGTAGGAATAATTCTAGATATATTCTAGATACACCTAATAAAAATATCTAGATAATTTTATTTACAAAAATCTTATAAAAATATTTAGATAACTTTATCTATAAAAATCTAGATTTTTCTATAATACAGTACAAATATCTTTCTAAAATATCTATATTCTAGACTTTCTAAAATTTTTCTAAATACAAATATCCAAGATATTACAATACAAAATTCTAGAAAGTCTTACTAAATATCTAAGATATTTGTACCTCCAAAAAATCATCTTTATTTTTTCACACTCCAGTGGTGGTGCATCTTTAAGAATTTATTTTTTTAATATTTTAATATTTTTATCCTCCAATCAATTTTTTCACTATGCATTATAATATTTTAATAATTCATTATTACTTTAGTGTTGCATCCACTCAAATATCTTTATATTATGCACTAAGAAATTATTGTTCCTCTTTAACATTTTTTAATGCTCCTGTTGTTGAGCATATGGTATTATAACCTCTTTATAAAAAGACTTTCAGACAAAGAGGAAGGTGCAGAAAACAAGAAATATTTACACTGCTTAATTTTTTGAAAAGAGTTTTTATTAGTTGAAGGGAGGTGTTTTATTGTAGAGCTTAAAACTCAACTTTTGTCCAGAGTTGTTGAGTTACACATTTTGTGAAAGGGATGTTGTATCCTGGATGGGACAGGTCAATGAGAATACTG
>DF362834.1:10266-40218 GCA_000787875.1 Solanum virginianum
ATTCTAGACCTTGGGTCGGCAACCAATTGTGGAGCATATTTAGAGAGTTAGTTGAAATTGAGGGCATACTCCCTCACACTCATAGATCCTTTTTTTAAGTTCATAAACTCCATCATCTTGTCCTCCCTAAGCTCAATAGGGAAGAACCGATTAACTTTGAACTCCTCCCATGGAACCACATTTTCAACACCCTTCTCTTCCTTCTATTATGTGAACCATATTTGTTCCACCCCTTGAGTTGGTAAGCCGCCAACTCTGCCTTCTCTTTCGACCTTACCCCCAAAATAGACAGCACTTTGTATACTTTATCAATGAACTCTTGAGGGTCCTCATCTACATTAGACCCATAGAATTTCGATGGGTTCATCCTCATGAGGTCTCTCACCGAGATGCCATGGTAGGAGCATGAGGGGCTTAGACCCCGTGATTGGCTTGATTAGCCACAATTTGGGTAAGCATAATGAGAGCATCCCGAAACCCTCCATTGGATGGTTGCCACTTAGGTGTGTGTGCTCGTCTTCCCCTTGTGTTAGGCATCATCTAGCATGTCAAGGAACAATTGTTAGGGGGGAAATAACCTTACTTTAACTCTATAGCATGCCTTAGAACCTGAAGAAGGGAAACATTTTCTAAAACGGCTCATAGCCTCCTATTCATAGTTGTGGTGCACAACACAACCATGAATAAGGCTCTACTCATCGTGGTGTGTTAGACTTCTAGGATCTAACAACCTAGTGCTCTGATTCATCTTTGTCACGACCCAAGCCTAGGGCCTAGATGGGACCGACAAATGGAGAACCCGAAGGAATCCTAAACAAGCCTCATATCATATCATAACACATCCTTTATCGCGGAAAGAATTAAAAATGACAATAAGAGGCAACATAAACAAAGGGAATTGGACTAAGGGAGCGAGAGAGAAAGAGGAAGTAATGCTTAAATATCATAGATGAGTCAAGCTCAAGTATAATATACAACTTGTCAAACAACACCTCTAAACATAGATACTTAGCGGGGGCCAAAGACAAGCAATCAGGCTCACCCTCATAGAAATGACAATAGGTAATCCAAATATACAAGACATAATCAAAACGTAAGAATGAGAGAGGATACATATTGTCCCCGAATATGAGGACTCACCAAATGCTAACTTGAACGATTCGTCTAGACAAGAGGAGGAGAATCAATAGGGGCATCGGTTCCTACATGGTGACATCATGTCGGCATATAGTATGCATTAGTATATTTGAACGTACTAAGTATGTAGGATGCAATGCAACAAGAGATAGGCATCATAATCTAAATGCAAATAAGCAATACCTTCACATAATAACAATATGGCATGCATGTTCAATGCTTAAAGTAAAACATAATTGTAAATCATTCCAATTTCATATAACATAGTACATACGCGTGGGAAGAGACTTCAATCGACATAGAATAAGACCAAGGGAGCTACAACTTGAAATCCTGATAATTACCCCTCACCGGTAAAGAGGTGGTCTACTTGTGAAGGTAAACCATACTATAAACTTATGGGAACATGACCCTATTTCATATGAAGTAACCTTCCTTATAGGAACATGATCCAATTTCGGAAAAGATTTCATTAAGAACTTCACCTTACGGGAACACGACCCAATTTCGGGAAGAACCTCAAGAGAAAGTGTACTAAGTGGATCCACTAGTATTGCACAATGAAAGGAAAAGTAACTTCCAGTCGGGAAGAACCTCAAGAGAAAGTGTACTAAGTGGATCCACTAGTATTGCACGAGTATAACATAATCATATGGTGGCACATAAGTCAAGGGAAGAGAGCAAACCCTTCATCCATCGGTGCAAAGTCTAGTCCTATGGAATACTTATAATAATTATACATTAGTAACTTGAGAAACATAGAATCATGACACGGGTTGCTCTAAAACATCCTTGACCTCTAATGGTGAGCCAAACTTCAAACATAAGAATAGTTCATCATCAAACATTACCCTTGAATCAACATCAATATTAAAGGGCTCACAAGAGGTAAAATCTTTAAGAAAGGACTTAAACCCGACTTTACAGCATCATCAACATTTCCATGAGTTAAACATATCTTTAGAAAGCTCATAATCATCATAAAGTCACTTGAATCATAAATCAACCAATAGATCATCAAAACCTAAAGAATCCTTAAAAAGGTATTTTGTCAAACACTTGGCGGGTGTGTAATGCTAGTGTAAAACCATACAATTCAAGAGAGAAATCATGCTAGAAAATTTATTGTAAAATCATCAATAGATACTTGGTAACACCCTCAAGCAATATACATCAAAATCCTTCATCAAATCTCAGAATAGATCTTAGATTCATAGCTCAAAACATGCTAAAACAATCACACTTTCATGAAACCCCAATATAGTGTGCTGTGAAATTCATACTAAGTTAGGCCCATGAGTAAGTCAACTTTAAATCATGCAATTTTAGGTAAAAGGAAGCTTGGGTATCATGGGTAAAAGGAACCCATGAAAGAAATCCATATACCTTGAATTTGGAGAGTTTCTTGAAGAAGACTTGAAATGGAGGCTTGAAGCTTGGATGAAATTCTTAGATTCGGATGAGTTTTGGGACTCTTGAATCTTGAGAAGGACTTGGGGCTTGACTTTGTTTCCTTGAATTCCAACTAGACTTCTTGAAAGCCTTGAGAATGGATAGAGAACTTTATGAAGATTAGAGAGGAATTGAGAGGTTTTTGGTATGTTTGTAGGGCTCAAAACAGCTTGACAATGATTGATTTTTGTGTATATAGGTATAGGTTACCCAATTTTGCTGGAGTAAAAAGAACAATTTTTGAAATTTTCTGAACTAGTCCACGTCAGGTCCGCATTGCGGACCTGTCGCAGATATCTACTGTTTTTGCGAAGTTTCACAAAAAATTATTTTTTTTGGCACAGATAAAGTATACCTTTTAGGTACATGTTTCCTCACACAATTTGACCCTCTAAACAACAATATGAAGTTGGATTTGCAAAAGTTTGCACAAATTTTGAGATATTGAAAAAAATACATCATAGGATCTTTTCAAGCTACGTGGAGGGGCGTTTAAATATCCCCGATTTGAGATATAAGGGAATTATGATTATGGGGGCATTCCTAGGCAAGTGTGGGGCATTTCAAAGGGACCATAAATCAATTTCACATACCTTAGATAATTAAGAAGAATCAATAAGAAATTAATTGAAGAAGAAGACCCTTCCTTGAGCTCCAAGCTAAATCCCCAATGGTAGACTTGAGAGGAGTTCTTAGATGAGAGCATTTGAATATTCTAAGTGTAATGAATGAATTTTAATAGTAATAAAGGAGTATAGGTCATTTACGTGGTTTAGTATAGGTTAGAAAGTCATAATGACCCTTAGAAATAACCAAAATTACAAGAAAGACATTAATAAAATGAATTTTAAAAAGTGCCTAGGGGTCTCGTCAAAGAGCCTCACGGCTCTTTTGAAGCCATAAATCTAGTGTGAGGTCCCATGAAAGGGTCCTAAGAAAATTTCTCAGGCTAAGGGTGATTCTACTAAAAGTGAAATGGATCGTGAGCGGCTACATAGGTTGTTTGGGCATCCGTATGAAGGCAACAAGTTCTAAGATGGTAATTTTATTCTTAGAATATTCTTTTGGGACAAGGGCTTCATGAGATATCTTACCACAACTCGTGAGAGGTCACAGAGACTGCCATATTGCTTATGAGGTGTCACACGATCCGTACAGGGTCTCCTGGTGGCATGCCTTTGCTAATATCTTAGCTTGAAGACAGAGGCTTCCACTAAGGGCCCTTTCATAACTAGTGGTGAGGACCACGACTCGTGGGGTTCGCTGGGGTACTACCAAGCTTCAAATCCCTTCTTAATCCACATAAAGTCATACACAAGCATTCCCCATGGGTCACACACCTCCAAAAACTTGATTTTATGCATCAACGGGTCTCACAAAGTTTAGGTCCTTACATCATCTCCCCTTTAGGAACATTCATCCTCGAATATGCTAGAACTTGGGTTGAAAATTTTGACTCGAACATGAAACATTCCAACATGAAGACACAATGTATAGTTCATTACTTGAAAAATCATAAAGTCATTAAAACTCATGCAAAAACATCTTTTAAATCTTTTTTTGCCACTTACATGCATGTCATGTCATGAAACACAAGAATGGAAGAATTAGGATCATTTAGAATAGGAAGAAGCTAATACCTTAGGCTTGAGTAGATTGGAAAATATAGGGGTATCACCTCATCATGCTCGACTCTACCTCCCATGTAGTACTCTCCACATGTTGATTTCTCTAAAGCATTTTAACCAAAACCACATCCTTGTTGTGAAACTGCTTTACTTGCTTATCTAAGATCTCAATCGGAACTTCCCATAGGACAAGTTCTCCTCAACTTCAACACCTTCAAAAGGCACAATTGAACTAGGATCACCAATTTATTTCGTCAACATAGACACATAGAAAACCAGGTGAATAACACTCAAATCTAGAGGTATCCAATCTATAAGCCACATTCCCAATCCGCTCCACAATATCATATGGACCTACATACCGGGGACTTACTTTCCCCTTCTTACCAAAATTAGCACACCATTCATGGGTGAAAGCTTCACATACACCCAATCATCAACAAAAAACTCAAGTTTCCTCTTTCTAACATCCAATTAAGACTTTTGGCGACTTTGAGCCATCTTCAACCTTTCCCTAATCAGCTTCACCTTTTCCTTAGTCTCAACCATTGAGTTTTGGCCTATCAATGCCATCTCAGCCAACTCAAACTATTCCAATGGAGATCTACACTTTCTACCATACAAAGCTTCAAACAGTGCCATACCAATACTAGTATGAAAACTATTGTTGTAGGTGAACTTGATAAGTGGTAGATTATCATCCCAATTTCCTTTGAATTCCAGCATACAAGCCTTCAACATGTTCTCCAAATTTTGAATTGTCCTCTCAGCTTTTCCATCGGTTTAAGGATGAAAAGTGGTACTTAACTTCAACTTAGTGTCAATCCCTCTTTGAAATGACCTCCGTAAGTGAGAATTAATTTGAGTACCATATTCCTATATGATAGATATAGGCACACCATGCAACCTTATCTAGTCTTAGATGCACAACTTTGCATAATCTTCAGCATTGAAGGTAGTCTTGACGGGTAGGAAATGAGCCAATTTAGTTGTGATACCTCGTAACTCTATGCTCTTATGTATTCATGTTTCAAGCCTCATTTGGTCAGTTTTGGGGTGTATTAGGTTCATGGGAGACTCCTAGTACCTAACAAGTTCAAGACTTCTCTAAGAGTTGAGTTTTGGGTGATGGTTCATGCAAGGGTCAACTTTAAACAAGCATAAATCTTGGCGCCCATTTGGAACTAGGTGGCCCACAACATGTCCAATGAATTCACTTTATGTTATCTTCACAACGCACTTGGTTTCACCTCATTTTGATGTTGAATGAAGGAGTTATGACCTTTTTCGTGAGACCCTTTCGTGTAGTGAAGCCCCACAGGCACCCATACCGGCAGTGTGGCCTTGTACGGGTCGTGGGAAATTGTTGGGGCTGGAAAATAGCGTGGTAAGGCTAAGTCTTGGTCCAAGACTAGTGGCATGGCTCTTGTGACTCTCCACTGGTCGTGAGGACGGGCGTGGAGGTATTTTAGGGGGCTTGGCTAGGCGTGGGGGGCAATGGAAACTAAGGCATGGGCCACAACTGCTTTGTACGACTCATGTGAAGGGGTACGGGCCATGGAACGTGAGAGTGTGCTGGCCTATAATATTTTCTTGTCTAAGTGAGATGGGACGGACCAGTAAATGGTCCGTGTAACACTACATGGTCCGTGAAAGTGGCCGTCAAAGTGATGTCGACGCTACCTTTTTTTTCAATGTTCCAATTCTATTTCTTTGTCTAAGTCTCATCTCACGACACTCCACCTGACCCATGGAGCGGCCACGACCAGTGAAGTCTCTAGTGAGATGACACTTTGCCAATTTTTCCATCCATTCACTTATGGCATTTTCGTAAATGCTAATTACTTTAATGCCCTTTGTAGACTTCCAATGCTATCTTAATCTTCCTAAAAGACCTAAACGAGGTTCCAAAGGATCAAACGCATTACTCTCATCTCAAATACACTCTCAATTCTCTCAAAAGCCTCCATCAAGCTCCAATTGTGGTGAGGACCACGACTCGTGGGGTTCGCTCCATCAAGCCCCAATTCAATTTTAAG
The DNA here is from genome assembly GCA_000787875.1 of Solanum virginianum. NCBI lineage: Eukaryota > Viridiplantae > Streptophyta > Magnoliopsida > Solanales > Solanaceae > Solanum > Solanum virginianum. The sequence continues at coordinate 16,523 of DF362834.1, forward strand.
GAAACCCAAGAACAAGATTGGATTCCAAGATCATTTCCAAGCCTCTATTCTTCCCAATCTCAATTCCAAGCAACTCTAGACCTAAGGTATATGGTGTTAAACCATTAGGTCCTTCCACCTATGGTGACTAAAATCTATTTTAATTAATATTACATGATTTAAAATTGATTTTACAAATGGGTTTGCTAGTATGAAAATGTCTATGAACTATGTTAAAGCTATGTAAAGTTGTGACTGTTTTGCCATGGTTTGAGCTATAAATCTTGGAGCTATTATAAGACTTGATAAAGGAGTTTGATGTTAAAGCTATGTAAAGTTGTGATTGTTTTGCAATGTTTTGAGCTATAAATCTTGGATCTATTGTAAGATTTGATAAAGCGTTTTGATGTATATTGCTTAAGGGTATTTCAAGGTATTGATTGATGGTTTTACAATGGATTTACTTGCATGATGTCATCTCTAAATTGCATGGTCTTATACTACCATTTCACACCCACCAAGTGTTTGATAAAATATCCGATTACGATTTCTTGAAGAATTAAAGGTCCAAAGCATGTCTTATGTTATGAATAATGTTATGATGATGAAAGAATAGTATGTATATGATGTTATGATGATGATAAAAAGAAAGTATGTGTATGATATCTCTCTGTATAGTGGTGGATTGACCATAGCCAATTGAGGGGTATGCCTCAATGACCATAGGAGGTAGGGTGTGACCATCCTCTAACTTATCAAGGGGTTTATACCTTGGTAACCTATCAAGGGGTTTGTACCTTGGCACCAAGGTGATGGGGCGGCATCATCACTAACTTATCAAGGGGTTTATACCTTGGTAACCTATCAAGGGGTTTGTACCTTGGCACCAAGGTGATGGGGCGGCATCATCACTAACTTATCAAGGGGTTTGTACATTGGTAACCTATCAAGAGGTTTGTACCTTGGCACCAGGGTGATGGGGCGGCATCATCACTAACCTATCAGTATATACTTAGTACATTCAAAAGTACTAACACATACTCTTGCCTATATGATATCACCATATAGGTACTGGAGATCCATTTGGTGATCATCCTCCTCCACTTGGCTAGTGGTATCCATTCAAGCTAGTTGGTGAGTCCTTATGTGCGAGGGCAATATCTATGTTCTTAAGCTATGCATTAAAGACTATCATTCTTTTTTGTATACTTTTATTATGAGGGTAAGCCCAGTTGCTTGTCTTGGCCCTCGTTAAGTCTTATCTTAGAGGTGTTGTTAGGCAAGTTATGTATTATGCTTGAGCTTTGATTTACTTATGATATTCAAGCTATGTAAATATAAGTCTCTCCCATAGTCCCAATTCCCCTTATTTATCTTTCTTACATTGTTTTGCATTGCTTCAGCGACCAAGGATGTGTAATGATATGCTACGAGGTTTGTTTGAGGTTCCTTCAGGTTCCTCATTCATCAGTCACGTCTAGGCCCTAGGCTTGGGTCATGACAATAGTCATCTTATGAACGATAACCTAAATAGAATCAAATTGCTTACAGGTTTGGAGAAAACCAATGACAAAATTCATATTCACATCTTTCTACTTCCAAGTGGGGAACTCAATATCTTGAGCTAAACCACAGGTTCTTTGATGTTCTACCTTCACTTGTTGACAATTATGACACTTAGATACAAACTTGGCTATGTCTTTCTTCATACCATGCTACAATATACTTCCCTTAAATCCCGATACATTTTGGTGGATCCTGGGTGTATGGAATAATGAGAGTTGTAGGCTTCACTCATGATCATCTCTTTAAGGCCATCAACATCCGGAACACACAATCAATCTTGATACTGAAGAACATCATCTCCCCCTTGGGATAAAACCTTTACCTTCTTTTGTGCAACCAACTTGTTTAACTTAGCCAAGGATAGGTCTAAATCTTGTTTTGCCTTGACAACAACAACTTCAGAAGAGTCAGGCCCATTCCAAACATGAATACCACCATAATTAGACTCAGCCAATCTAACATTCAACCTAGCCAAACTGTGAACATCTTTTACCAATTCTTTCTTCCCTTCATCAACATGGCCACACTCCCCATAGATAGCCTACTAAGAATATCGACTACAATATTTGCCTTGTCGGGATGATATTGAACACTCATGTTGTAATTCTTAAGAAGTTCCAATCACCTCCTTTTTCTCAAGTTAAGATCCCTCTGGGTGAATACATATTGCAAGCTCTTGTGATCAGTGGACACATCAACATGAATCCCATATAAATAGTGTCTCCAAATTTTCAAAGAAAACACTACAACTCCTAACTCAAGATCGTGAGTCGGATAATTTTGTTCATACACCTTCAATTGCCTTGATACATAAGCTATCACCTTACCATGTTACATTAGCACACATCCCAACCTAATCGAGAAGCATCACAATACACCACAAACCCATCTAATCCATCCAGTAGAGTCAAAATATGAGCCGATGTAAGTTGGTCTTTCAAAGTCTAAAAACTCTTCTCACACTCATCGGACCATATAATATTGGCCTTCTTTTGAGTCAACTTGTTCAATGGGGATGCAATGGATGTGAAACCTTCAACAAATCTCCTGTAATAACTAGCCAACCCAAGAAAGCTTTGAATATCCAAATAAGTCAACAGTCTATGCCAATTCTTCATGACCTCAATCTTCTTTCAGTCAACCTTAATACCATCACTGGATACCACATGACCAAGAAAAGCTACTTTATCACCCAACCAAATTTCATATTTACTGAACTTAGAATATAATTGTTTCCCCCTACTATGGAGAACCAACCTCAAATGGTCCATATGCTCCCGCTCACTTTGGGAATAAATCAGAATATCATCAATGAAGACAATCACAAAACTATCAAGAAATGGCTTGAACATCCGATTCATAAGATCCATAAATACAGCTAGAGCATTAGTCAAACTAAATGACATCAGCACAAATTCAAAATGCCTGTATCTAGTTTTGAAGACCATTTTGGGAATGTCACACTTTCTAACCCTCAATTGATGATAATCAAAATGGAGGTCAATCTTTGAGAAATGAGTGGCCCCTTGAAGTTGATCAAGCAATTCATCGATCCTCGAAAACAGATATTCAGTCTTGATAGCTACTCTATTCATTTGTTATAATCAATACACATCCGAAGAGACCCATCTTTCTTTCTTACAAATAACACTGGAGCACCCTATGGAGATATACTTGGTCTAATAAAGCCTTTCTCTAACAAGTCTTTCAATTAGTCCTTCAACTCCTTTGTTTCAACCAGTGGCATACAATAAGGAGAAATAGAAATAGGTTGAGCATCCGGAAGGAGATCTATGACGAAATTCACTTCTATTTCGGGAGGAATACAAGGATAATCTTCATGAAAGACATTTGAAAACTCATTAACCATTAGAATCAACTCTAGAGTAGGTGTCTTAGACTCCACATATCTAACCCTCACAATATGATGGATGCACCCATTAGAAAACATTCTTTGGGCTTTGAGATAAGAGATAAGTAGACCCTTAATGGTAGAATCACTATCCATCCACTCAAAAATAGGCTCGTTCTACAATTTATAGAGGCATATGATGCATGCAACCAATCCATCTCAAGAATAATATCAAAATACAACATCTCAAGTGCCAAAAGATCACACGAAAGGACTTTATCCAAAACAGAGATAAGACAACCCGAATAGACTCTTTAGGCTACAGTGGACTTACCTCATAGGAGTATAAACTGAAAGAGCTCCCTTAAAATTTCAGGACTAAATCCAACCTTAACAGCTAAAACAGGATCACAAAAGATAAATTTGCACCCGGGTCAAGCAAGGCATAAACATCAAAATCAAAGACTTTTAACATATCAGTCACTACATCTGGAGTCTCTTCTACTTTTTGTCGACCATTCAAAGCATAGAACCTATTGTTTCTGGGGGCACCATCTTGAGGCACCCTCGGGTGGACTTGATCACCCTGAGCCATTTGCCCTTGACCTTCTTGGCAGCCTTGGGACTGTTAGCAATCTTGTGACCATACCCAAAACAAGCACCTACATCCTTCCAACATGCACTTGAGTTATTCTTCCCACATTTGTCACACCAAGGAGATAATGGTCCACCTCCCACATGTGCCTTGAGAGGAGGCACCCTACCATTGACAACTCTTGCATTGAAACCTTGGCCTTGTTGGAAGCGACAATATCCACCACCACTACTAGAATTGGAGAACCCACCATCATAACGGGCCCTCTTTGAATCATTTACTCTCTTCTCCTTAAGCTTCTCTCCTTCAATCTGTTCAGCATATGTCATAAGTAGGGTGACAATTAGGTAGGTTAGGTCAAATTTGAATGAGTTAAGACACCAAACAGGTCAAGACCCAACCCAACTCAAATTTACTTGGGTCAAAAAGAGTTGAGTAACGAGTTATAGAACGGGTCAAGACCCAACCCGACCCAATTTTTACCAATTTTTACTTATTTTATTTGATCTTTTTTAATATTTTAGTACTTAATTAAATTATATTTTCTTTATTATGGCTATATAAAACATATCAAATTGAAAAAAGTGTTTTGAAAATATTTTAACAAGATTTTTCTCGAATTAATTCGAGTTGCATATCAACCCAATTTTAAATGCATTGAAATGGGTTGGGTTGAAATGAGTTGAGCTAATAATTGTGCGGATTATTAACCCGCCCAAACTTCAGTGTCGGGTTGGGCAGGTGGATTTAATTTTACCACCCCTAGTAATAAGCCTAGATATGTCAATGTCCTGAATATAGCCGTACGACATTCCTTCACAACCAAATCAGAGATCCCAGAAATAAACTTGTGCATTCTTTCACGAGGGTCAGTCACTAGCATAGGAGTATACTTTGAGAGCTTTATGAACTTAAGGGCATATTCTCTCACACTCATACCACCCTGCTTGAGGTTGATAAATTCTATCATTTTGGCCTTCCTAAGCACAAGAGAAAAGAAACGATCCAGAAATGTAAACTTGAACTTTTCCCAACTAACCCCATCATCAGTAATCATCTCCATCATCCATTTGGTGTACCATACTGAGCCACATCCTTCAACTGATATGCAGCTAGCTCAGCTTTCTCTTGAAGTCACCCCAATTATAGTCAACAGTTTATAGAGCTCATCAATGAAGTGTTGAGCATCCTCATCAGCTTTCGACCCATAAAACTCCAGAGGATTCATCTGGGTAAAATCTCTCACTCTAAAAGCCGAAATGGGAGCATGAGGAGGAGGATTAGCCTACCTAGACTAGTTAGTCACCACTTGGGAAGCAAGGAAAAGGCAGTCTGAAATTCATCTTGAGTAACAAACTCTCACATAGGCTCGTAGGGAACTTGGTCCTTATTAATCGGGGCTTGACTTGATAGAGAGGCTCTTCTTGGAGGCATCATCTATAAAGGATCAAGGACATCATAAAAATTAGTAAGTCTTAAGACACTCTTGAAAGCATGACATAAGACATAAAGAAGTGAGAAAATTCCTAGAAAGCCATCATAGCCTCCCACTCATAGGCAGGGTGCACTTCACACCCACGAATAGGACTCTAATTGACACAACATGTTAGACTCCAAGGGTCATTTATAAACCTAGTGCTCTGATACTAAGCTTATCACAACTCGGGCCTAGCACCTAGGTGTGACATAGCAAATAAGAACCTGAGACTCACAAAATAAAATCCACACATACATCATCAATTTGGAAGCTCATAATAAAATAATAAACACATAGTTCAAAGGGTCAAAAAAGTATAACTCACACTATGAGAATGTCATAGGGATAGAGATTTTCATGGATTCACATAACATATAATAATTAAGGGGCGGGTAAGTATGACTCACACTATAGGGATAGAAGGGGCTTAGGACTTTCCACATTTCCACATCTCATCATGAGAAAATCATCACGAGCAAATCATCACATCATCAACATTAATAAGAAAGCTATAATCATAATCTCTATTAACAAATAACATGACATAGCACAATTCCGTACAATAGTCTACATGTTGTCCAACAATGCCTCTAAGTCATAGAATTGGACGGGGGCCAAGACGTATCCTGGGCTCACCCTCAAGGTAAAAACATAAATGGAATTAGAATAATAGGTAGATAGAAGGTGGCTTATCCTTGGATGATAGGACTCACCACAAGCAACTCTCACAATCCAGGCTAACCGTCAAGTGGTGGATGAAGATAGTCTCCGATCCCTACATGGTTTGATCATGTAGGCAAAAAACATGCATTAGTACGTTTGAATATACTAAGCATGTGGGCATGTGATGTATATGAGCTTATTAAACCTGCATTCCATGTTAGATGACAAGGGCGTATATATTGAAAGAAGTATATACACAAGGAAAAGTAGTATATCAATATGCCATGAAATCTATGATGCATGAAATTCTACTATACATCAACATAGCGGAGATGTGACCTTAACCGACATCTCAAACCTATGCAAGCTATTACATGAATTCGCTCGATGAAAGCCTCCCATCGAATGAGAGTAGACTACTTGTCAAAGGTAATCTACACTACGCCTTATGATCCAATCATTTTGGTGTGATGGCCACCTTCTTTATGACCCAGTCATTTTAGAAGGATTTCCATAATCATATCATAACCATCCCTTAAAAGGGCATAAACATATGCCTATGCTGATACATAGTTATGGGATTTAGGTACTGGACCCTTGGAGATAGCCCTCCTCCCACAAGTATGCTTGGTGATAAGTCATCATTCCACAAGAATATATATACATATATATTCTTTCAAAAGAGACATAAGTCATTTCAAATCATTTCAATGCATACTTAGGCTTAAAAACCATCATTCTTCATAATCATGCACACTTAGGCTAAAGGGCCAAATCAAATTTCTTATCATACTTTCATGCATAGGAATAGCTCATTCACATATATCATATTTGTGTAAACACCCAGAGTTGCTCACAGAGCCATATCATAGATATTATGTGATCACTTATCATATCATAATCATACTTTCATCAAATTCATGTTCATCAACATAATAGGGTCTTAATCCACATCATAATCTTCATGAAAACCAATGCTCATGTATGCATATGCCATGGATAATAACAGAATAGCATAGACAATAGAGATTCATAATTAAATCAATAATATAATATGAAATACAGTTAAATCCACGGAGTAATTCACATTTAAATCATAATTGAGATTACCCATGCGTAAATAAACACTTAAAAGGGACATGCATATTCAAATATTCATAATATCAATGTAACTTATTAGGGCTTAAATCACTTCAGAAATATCAATTAAACGTAGCCCACTAGGTTGGTGATAATGCCGCCCATCACCTAGGTGGAGAAGTACAAACCCTTCACTAGGTTGATGAGTACAAACCCCTACACTCTTGAAAGCATGACATAAGACAATTAAACGTAGCCCACTAGGTTGGTGATAATGCCGCCCATCACCTAGGTGGAGAAGTACAAACCCTTCACTAGGTTGATGAGTACAAACCCCTATTTAGGTTAGTGATGATGCTGCCCTATCACTAGGTGGAGAAGTACAAACACTTCACTAGGTTGATAAGTACAAACCCCCATCTAAGTTATCCGGGTTCTTAGTCCCCCCGAATTGGGCATGGTCTAATGCAACACTATATATAGAACTTATCATGTACATAAACTCATTTCATCATCATAACATCAATCATATCATATCTCATGCTTGATCTTACATTAGATCCAAGATTTATAGCTCAAAACATACTAAAACAATCATACTTTCATAAACCCCAAATCATTGTACAGTGAAATTTATACTAATCAAGAACCATAAGCTCATTTCATCATCATAACATCAATCATATCATATCTCATGCTTTGAACCTTCAATTCCTCAAGAAACCATAACCGGACATTTTATTAAACACTTGAAGAGTGTGAAATTATAGTATAAAACCATGCAATTTAGAGATGAAATCATGCAAGAAAATCCATTGTGCCCTTAGGCCCAAGATTTGAAAGTCTTGGACCGAAGTAAAAAAAAAGGGACCAAAAGCGACGCTGATTACTCATTGGAATTTGCATCTCTGTAAAAATGAGTTCCACAAAAATGGGTATAAATTCTTTAGCCAAACTCGGAATGAGGTGAAACCAAGTGCATTGGAAAGCTAATTCAAAGAGCTTTAATTTGGTAGGTCGTGCCCTCCCCCTAATGCTTTGTGTGCTAAGAGATATACCCCTTTAAAGTTCTCCCATTCAATTTTTCCCCACTGAACAAGAATATAAAGTCAGATTTTTGAAATAACAAATGAATTTTTAGATATATTGAAATTACGATTCCGGGCACTTTCGAGGTACATTTTCGGGCACTTTTTGGGGTCGTTTCAATATCTCCCCCTTGGGAACATTCATCACCGAATGTGAAAGAAACATTCTAGACATGAGTTATCATAAACAAATCAGCCCCAACAAGAATGCAACATTACATTTAAAACACCATTTTCAAAATCTCAAGATAAGTGTAAAATCATCATAAACTTACCAACTTAAACATGAACGCATATGAATGACATAGGGGATGAAACATAAGACTTGGAATACCATGAGGGACTTAGTTGCTATCTTAGGCTTGATTAGAGTGAATGGGGTAAGAACATTAATGAATACCACATCCTAATTAATCAACTTCTCCACTCATCCATCCAACACCTCCACCAAGACCTCCCCCTAGGCCAACTTTTCCTCCATATCTCCCATAATTTCAAAGAGTGCTATAGCACTAGAGTCACCAATACATCCCATCCACCTAAAAGCATGAAAAACTGGACGAACCATATCTACACCCATAGGCAACCCCCAAACTTATGCAACCTTACCAACCTCCCTCAACACTCTATAAGGACTCAGAATCCTTAACTCAATTGCGAACCTTAAATACACCTAACCCACTTGGTACCATAACCACCATCTCCCCCTTGGGAGACAACCTCCACCCTATCATCTTCTCACCCAAAACTTCCAACTCTAATAAGATGGAATTATGGGCTTGCTTAAACTAGATCTCCTCAACCAAAGAAGATTTGGAACCACCAAGAACACTATACTACCATTCTCAACTTTCTTCAACCTACCTCCAATCTAACCAATCGATGGATCCCACTAGCCACCTCTTTGCCATCATTACCACAACGCTGGGCTACCCATAGACACCCTACTTAGAGCATCAATCACATCACTAGCCTCAACAGGGGACATAATGCACTCTTATATCATAATCCTTAAGGAGTTCTAACAATCTTTTAGTTACCCCCAACTCACACCTATCATATTTAGCAAACAACCTCTCATACTCAAAGACTCACAACACTACCCCAAATGATTTACAAGCCCTAAGTACATCAATACCTCACCACCAGAGACCACCACAAACATACTAGGGTAGGATTTTAAGACCCTATTCTAGAGACCCATAAACATAGCCAATGCCTAGATAAACCAAACAACTCCACCAATACTAAAAATGCTCCCTTGGGAATAAAGCTCAAACCAAAGATCAATCTTAGTGAAGCGACTAACCTATTGTAATTGACCAAATAGATCAACCATCCTCAACTAGCATATTACAACCTTACAGGTTCTACACCCATTGGAAACATGCTAGGTGAGTAGCCTAACTACCCCAAGACCTCGAATACATCAAGCTAAGGTCAACCCGGGTCACAAGACAAGACTCTATGCAACAAGAACATGGGTCAATCCTTATAGACCCCTACTAGCCACAATAGACTCGCGTAATCATTCGGACACCCACATATACACATAAGTCCTACTAGCACAAAGAAATAACACCAAAAATAGCAACTCCCGGACCTATCAAATCATCCTACTCAAAATGCCGATCACAACATTAGCCTTACTTAGGGTCAACTAAGTCATAAGAGAAATAATAGAAGATAACCTATTCACAAACTCGGCTAAAACCCCGCTAAGGCCTAAGAAGCTCCTAATATCCGATGGATTCAAAGGTCTAGGCCAAACTCTAATCACCTTCGTCTTACTAAGGTCCACCTTAATACCACCACCCGACATCGCATGGCCTAAGAAGGCAGCCTCTTACAGCGAAACTCACATTCCTCTTATTTAGCATATAACTTCATCCCTCAAACTTTGTAGTTCTACACTCAATGACTCACATGCACTACTTTATTAGGGAAATGAACCATCATATCCTTACCAAACCACCAAAAGCTTATTAAAGTAGGGGCTAAAAAATCTTATTCATAAGACTTGTAAGCATAACTAGTGTACTAGTCAAACCAAAGACACTACTCTGAAACCAAAATATCAGAAAGGACATTCAAGTCCTCATCTACCACTAACAACAACTTAATAACAAAATAACTTAAGTTCAACACCTCCAATTCCTACAAGATGATAAATGCAACCCCTTAGAGATCAATAATACCTTAAGACATGAAATGGACCTACCTCTCTCGCTACCATTTAATGCTCATTAGGGAATCGAGAGCTATCTCTATGGGTCCTACCATCCATAAAGACACAATATTCATGCAACCATTCCATTCCTATAACGACATCCAAATCCACCATGCCAACTCCAACAAGCCACAAAGCAAGACCTAATGCAATATAAACCAGGATCAACACCTAAGAACCTTCTAGTAATAATATACTCAACAATAGGATAGAAACCAAAGGTCCACACAACAAGTTGGGCACACAAGAAGCCCCATTATCAACCAAAAAGAATAGAGAAGAAGTAGTGGCACATCGGGCCTATTAATGCATTCATAACAAAGCCAGGAAACTTTAACTTATCGATAATAGCATCGGATATCTCATCCCCTCCTTGAGCCACTTAATCAACATGACCACCTCTATAAAAAAAAAGTTGACCACCCTTGCACTTCCCTTGAACATATGGACAATCCACTAGCTTGTGACCCACTTCATTACATCCATAACAAGCATTGGTCTTCCTTACCACCCCCTTATCACCTCTTTTACCCCTTTTACACTTATGAGGACACTCTTTTTTCATATGACCCATCTCCCCACAACCATAACAAGCATTAGTACCTTTCAAGCATGGGCCATGGTGGCCTCTACCATATTTTGGGCACCTTGCATGAGGTACCACACTACCACCACCTCTACATTTGAGACTTTGGAGCTAACCCACATTGCGGGCCCTCTTGGCCTCACTACCTCTCCTCTCACCACTAGAAGTATCAGGAGCACCCACTTGTTGATTGAGTTGAGTTGCCAATATTGTCATCACTTTGGTCATTACCCATAGAGCATTACGAACCTCCACATTCGACACATTGCCATCTTGAGTAGCTTGAGACATATCTTGAAATGTAACAGTTAGAGATTAGCATTAAGTCCTAGGGGACCTAACTCTATGGCACGACATGGATCATAAAGAAGTGAAACATTTTCTAAAATATCTCATAGCCTCCTACTTATAGTTGTGGTGTACAACACAACCATGAATAAGACTCTAATTGACGTGGTGTGTTGGACTCCGAGGATCTTTCAACCTAGTGCTCTGATACCATCTTTGTCACGACCCAAGCCTAGGGCCTAGACGTGATCGACGAATGAGGAACCTGAAAGAAACCCAAACAAGCCTCATAGCATATCATTACACATCCTTGGTCGTGGAAGCAATATAAAACAACATAAGAAACATAAACAAGGAGAATTGAGACTAAGAGAGAGAGATTAATACTTAAGTAACATGTAAAAGTTTAGAAAATAAGGGCAAGGGACTAAGGGAAAGCTTGTATAACATCAATACCCAGAGACAAAAGAGATAAGGCTCATAACATAGATACATAGTACGTCCAACAATATAACATCAATACCCAGAGACAGAAGAGTCAAGGCTCATAATATAGATACATAGTACGTCCAACATCACCTCTACACATAGATAAGAGAGAGGGCCAAGACAAGCAACCGAGCTCACCCTCGTACTAAAAATAGAAAATAAAGAAGAGTATCTCAATACCTAATAAGAGAAACATAGACTAGGTTCTTCGAAGTGGAGGACTCACCAACTAGCTTGAATAGCACCGAACTAGCTACGTGGAGAAGGAGGATGATCAACTTGGGCTCCGATTTCTACATGGAAATATCATGTAGGCAAGAGTATATGTTAGTACATTTGGATGTACTAAGTATGTATGATATAATGCAATAAAAGATAGGCATCATAATCAAAATGCATAACAATAGGCAATAGGCATCATATAATAATATGACATGTATGATTAATGCTTAAATAAAACATGCTTAAGTAACTCATGCTTATATAGAATATCATATGTGTAGAAGAGACCAAGCTAGATTTCCAAAGTACAAATCCCTTGGTAGGTTGGTGATGATGCCATCCCATCACTTAGTTGGTGAGGTACAAACCCCTCACTAGGTTGGTGATGATACCGCCCATCACCTAGGTGGAGAAGTACAAATCCTTCACTAGGTTGGTGATAATGTCGCCCCATCACCTAGGTGGAAAAGTACTAACCCTTCACTAGGTTGACGAGTACAAACCCCTATCTAGGTTAGTAATGATACTTCTCTATCACTAGGTGGAGAAGTATAAACCCTCCACTAGATTGATGAGTACAAACCCCCATCTAGGTTATCCGGGCTCTTAGTCCCTCCAGATTGGGCATGTTCTAATGCAACACTTTATATAGAATTTATCATGTACATAAGCTCATTTCATTATCATAACATCAATCTTATCATATCTCATGCTCTAGACCTTCAATTCCTCCAGAAACTATAATCAAATATTTTATCAAACACTTAAAGGGTGTGAAATGGTAGTATAAAACCATGCACTTTAGAGATGCAATCATGCAAGATAATCCATTGTAAAACCATCAATCAACACCTTGCAACACCCTCAAGCAATATACATCAAAATCCCTCATCAAATATTATATTCCAAGATTTATAGCTTAGAACATACTAAAACAATCATACTTTCATAAACCCCAATTCACTATGCAGTGAAATTTATAATAATCAAGACCCATAAGTAAATTAACATTTAAATCATGCAATTTAAGTAAAAAGGAGGCTTAGGCATCATGGGTAGAAGTACCTAATGGTTCAATACCATATACCTTGACCTTGAAGAATTTCTTGAAGAAAACGTTAATGGAGACTTGAAGCTTGAAGGAATTCCTTAGATCCGGATGAGGGTTTTGGACTTGAATCTTGAGAGAAATATTAGTCTAAGCATTTGAGTAAGTATTGGGGAAAGTTAAGGATGATATGTGGGTGAAATAAGGCTAAGTATAAGTATTTTCAAGTATGGGAACCCTTAGGCCCAAGACCTGAAAGTCTTAAACCAAAGTAAAAAAAATACAGGACCAAAATAAAACTGCTCCGTGCTGCGAAAGCGATGCGGATTACTCATTGGAATTTGCATCTCTACACAAATGAGTTCCACAAAAATGGGCACAAACTTTTCATTCGAACTCAGAATGAGGTGAAAATAAGTGCTGTGGAAAGCTAATTCAAAGAGCTTTAATTTGGTAGGTCATGGGCCACCAAGTTTTTTTGAGCTAAGAGATATGCCCCTTTAAAATTGACCCTCCTAAATTGCATTTTTGAGCTTTTTGTATTTTGATACAGTTATTTTAAAATTCGGGTTAGACCCATTTCTCACTCAATTTTGCCCCCTGAATAAGAATATAAAGTTGGATTTTTGAAATAACAAACCAATTTATATATATATGGAAAGTTTGATTCTAGGCACTTCTGAGGCAATTTGCGGGCACTTTTTGGGGCCGTTTCAACCAGAGACCCCCACATGGCTCGTGAGGTGTCACATGACTAATATAGGGTCTCCTAGTGGCATGCCTCAGCCAAAATCTTTGCTTAAAGGTTGGGGCTTCCACCAAGGGCCTTCCACGGCTATTAGTGATGACCTTGACTCGTGAGAGGTTCTCTAAAGGACCATCAATCTTCAAATCCCTTATTAAGCCACACAAAGTCTTTCACAAGCACTCTTCATGAGTAATACACCTCTATAAACTTGAGTTTTATGCATCAAAGTGCCTCACAAAGTCTGGGTCCTTACAACCTTATTTCCCAAAAGTCAAGTTTTTGGAAATTGCAGCTTTTATCCTACGAATATGTAGGATGACCTGTGAATACATCTACAAGCCATAGGTCCTTTCATAGAAGTAGTTCCCAACTTAGCAAAATTTTGGTTCCTCTGAGCCTCGTCCTGCGAGACCTGTTCATGTGTCGTGGTTACTTATACGGCCCATCTGGTAACACATAAGTCACCTTCCAGAAATCTTTCAATTTTCTATTTTCACTGAGCACATTCCACGAACCCATATACGGCCCCTAGTTACTTCTACGGGCTGTAGACTAGCTCTTAGGATAAAATTATCAGCAAAATTCTTGTATTTTAGTTTTCCAAGTCTAAAAAAAGTGAGGTGTTACACCTTTATAAACATCTTTTAGGGCATTATCAACATGCGTATATCCTTAACATATCATAACTTTAAAACCTTTCTTTTATGCCCTATTTTTATCATATTACATGAAAGAGTTTACTTGAAACTTAATGGGCTTAGTCATAAGTTGAAGCATTCTTAAATTGTGTGGTTCATGCATGATCATGAGAAAATATGCTTATTCAAAATATTTAAAACAACCCACACTTCATCGTTCAAACCTACCTCATTATGGTCATCACTATCAACTTGACACACATGAAAATACTTAGTAGATCATCATATGTAACGTTGAAGACATATAATGACTTAAAACATCATGAAATCATCATTAGCATGGTAGTATTTCAGAAACTTTAAAAAATAGGTATATGCTTTTATGTAGGACTTTGAGGGTAAAAGGAGACACACAAATCAACTCACATGCCTTGTGTAAGTCTATGAAGAATGAATTTGTTGTTGTGGAAGAAACCTCTTGAAATCCTAACCTCCTTAGCTTGTTCGTAAAGAGAAATAATGCCTTAGGAATTTTGAAAGTGCAAGAATGAAGATTAGGTTTGGGAATCTAGGGTTTTATGGCCTAATTAGGGGCCTAAAGTTCCACCAAAATGACTTAGTTTAGGTTTAGGCTTGGCGGAAAGGACAAAATTGCCTTTCAGTAAAATTGTCAGAACCAATCCACGTGACCTCAATTATGGGCCATGGATGGAACCATGAGCAATGGTTCTCATTTTCTTGTTCTCCTTTTCGAATCTTTAAAAACTGGTCACCAAACCCTAAGCATAAAACCCTTATCCACAGGCCATTCATTAATCTATTGGTCATGGATAGCCTCGTAGAGTCCTTCCATACTTAGCGAAATTCTTAATTTTCTAGACCTCATCTATAAAGGTTTTATATGGGTCGTGGTAAGGATAATGTGTCATCCATATAATTGTGGATCACCTTCTAGAAACTCCAAATTTCCTTCATGTCTTAAACTCACACCTACAGCCTTTTCTACAGTCCATGAATACCTCTACATGTCGTGATTGTCTTTGTGAACCACTTTACACTTAGAAACTTTTTCAACTTTCTGAGGTTCCCATCCATTAGCCTAGTTTATCACTCATGGTCTAAATCATGGGCCATGGACATGACTTCGTGGATTGACCCTGGTCATCTGTAGTGTAACCTTTTTGCACTTTCTAGGCGCCTAACTTGAGAGTCATTACAATATCTCCCCCTTCGGAATTTCTATCCTCGAATGTGCTTAAACATAGGCTCTAAGGAGTTAAACATCAGCTAATAACCCAGCACACATGCAAAAATGCAATTTAAACATCTTTCCATGAAAATTGTGAAATCCAAACTCAACATATGTCTCAACACAATCGATAAACATAGAAATGAATGTATGCATCGTGCAAAAACTAAAATGCCAGGAATTGGAGGTTTTGACTTGTTTGTTCCTCCAAAAGACTTTAACGGATGCTATATCTTTGTTTCTCAACCTCTTCACTTGCCTATCCAATATTTCCTCTACAACTTCTTCATAAGTCGAGTCCTCTTCAATATTTGCCACCTCTAAAGATACATTACATCTAGAGTCTCCAACACACTTCCTCAACATGGAAACATAGAAGATCGGATGAACCATGCTCATCTCCATGGAAACTCTAATTTGTGTGCAACTTTACTAACACTCCACGTGATCCGATAAGGCCCTACATACCTAGGGATTAACCCTTTCTTTCCAAAATGAACCACGCCTTTCACCGGTGAAACCTTCAAGTACACCTAATCATCACCTTGAATTCAAGGTCTCTCTTTCTAATATCAGCATAGGACATTTGCTGACTTCAGGCCGTCATCAATCTTTCCCGTATCATCCTCACCTTCTCTAAAGTTTCCATAACGAAATTCATACATATCAAAGCCATTTCCCCTATGTCAAACCACCCAACCAGGGACCTATAATATCTACCATATAGAGCTTCAAAGGGAGTCATTCTAATGCTAGAGTGATAGCTATTATTGTAAGCAAACTCAATAAGTGGAAGGTGTTCATCCCAAGTACCCTTGAACTTCGAAACACAAGCCCTAAACATATCCTCAAGAGTTTGAATGGTCCTTTCAACTTGACCATCCATTTGTGGGTAAAAGGCCATGCTAAGCTTGGCTTTAGTACCAAGGCCTCTTTGGAAAGATTTCCAAAAGTGCGAAATAAATTAAGCACTATGATCCAAAATAATATCCAATAGAACCTCATGCAACTTAACCAAATCATGGATGTCAAATCTAGCATAATCTTTGGCACCATAAGTTGTTTTAGCTGGAAGAAAGTGAGTCAATCCTGTTATTCTATCAACCACAACCCATATAGAATCAAAATGCTTTCTAGGCTCCGAAAAAAATTAATGACAACTAAATTTTCACCTCATTCCCAACCTCATTCCAGAAACCATATATGGGTTATATCCCATTATACAAGCCATCTGATAATTGTAAGTCACCTTCCTGAAAACTCCAAGTTTTCTTCATGTCTGGGTCCCACTCAAAAACTAGTCTACGAGCCGTAAGAATCCCTATGGGTTGTAGCTTGGTCCGTGGGTTACCCCACACTTGGACACTTTTCCCCATCCTAAGATTCTATGTTTAAGATTCGATCCTACGGGCCATATAATAACTTACGAGTCGTAAACTACCTCTCAACTAGAGGGGGGGTCATTATAATATCTCCCCTTGGGAACATTCGTCCCTGAATGTACTGAAGAGTAAACTCATAACTAATAACCCAATATGCATGTAAAAATGCAAGTTAAATATCATTTCTCAAAATTTCAGGTTTCATACTTTAAAACATGTCTCAAAACTGTCCATAAACATAAAAATGAATACATACATCATGAGAAACTAGAACGCATGGGATTTTAAGGTTTGCAAGATTTCTTAGTGCCTTAGGCTTGACTAGAGCACTTTATCATATCCGCTTTCACTTCTCATGTAACACCCTTAACTAGTTGATTCCTTAAAAACGCCTTAATGTATGTGACTTCCTTGTTCCTTAGCTTCTTTACTTGTTGGTCTAGGATTTCAATTATTTCCTCCTCATAACTCAAATTCTATTCAATGTTCACATTATGCAATGGAACTATGGAACTTGGGTCACACATTAATTTTCTCAGCATCGATACGTGGAAGACTAGATGAATCAAGTGCAACTCATTGGGTAGATCCAACTCATACACTACTTTCCCTATTAGCCTCACTACTTTGTAAGGTGCCATATATCTAGGACTCAATTTCTCTTTCTTACCAAACCAAAGAACACCTTTCATTAGAGATACCTTAAAATAGACCCAATCACCAACTTAGAACTCATGTTCCCTTCTCTTACATCTGAGTAGGACTTATTTCGGCTTTAGGCTGCTAGCAATTTCTCCCTTATGCTTTTAATTTTCTCCATAATATTCATCACCAAGTTCGGTCCTATTAATGCCATCTCACCAAGTTTGAACCACCCAATGGGAGATCAATATCGTCTACCATACAACGTCTTGAACGATGCCATCCTAATACTCGTATGAAAGCTATTATTGTAGGCAAGATTAATAAGAGGCAAATGTTCATCCCAACTCCTCTTAAATCCCAACACATAAGCTCTCAACATGTCTTCCAAAAGTCCCTTCGACTTGCCCGTCAGTTTGAGGATGAAAAGTTATACTCAACTTCACTGTAGTGCCAAGTCCTCTTTAGAAGGATTTCTAAAAATGAGAGGTGAATTGGATTGCACGATCCGATATGATGGATAATAGAATTTCGTCAACCTCATCAACTCTAGGATATTAAATGGCCATAGTCCTCAACACTGAATGTAGTTTTGACCGACAAGAAATGAGCTAATTTCGCCATGTAGTCAACTATGGGTTCAAAGTATTTTTGGTCTTCGGTAACCCAACCACAAAGTCCAAATTGATCTCTTCCAACTTCCAAGTAGGAATATCAATGTCTTGGGATAGGCCACCTGACCTTCGGTGTTCAACTTTTCCCTGCTGGTAATTAGCATATTTGGACACAAATTGAGCAATATCCTTTTTCATCCCATTCTACCAATAGATTTCCCTCAAGTCTTTATACATTTCGGTGGTGCCGGGATGGATTGAATATGAAAAGTTATGGCTTCTTGCATGATTACCTTTTTCAACTCGTTATCACTGGGTACACACAACCTATTTTTATATTGGAGAGCACCATCTCCCCCTTGTGAGAAAATCTCTACCTTTCTATCTCTCACTAAGGTTTTGAATTCAACCATAGTGGGATCAAGATCTTACTTGCCGACCCATGAAGAACCATTGTGCCACCATTTCCTGACTCACTCAATTTTACTCCCAACCTTTCTAACCTATTTACATCCTTAACCAACTCCCATTTTCCATCATCTTCTATATGGGACACATTACCCATGGAAATCCTACTAAGGGCATCAGCTACTACATTGGCTTTTCTGGGGTGGTGGTTCACACTTATATTGTGATCCTTTAGTAGCTCTAACTACCTCTACTGCCTCAAATTTAGATCCTTCTAAGTGAATACATATTGTAGACTCTTGTGGTCAGTGAAAACATCCACATGGAATCCACTCAAGTAATGTCGCCAAATCATTAAGGTAAACACCATAGCCCCAAGCTTAAGGTCATGAGTCAGGTAATTATTTTCATGCACGTTCAATTGTCTCGAAGCATAGGCAATTACCTTACCATTTTGCATGAGCACATAACCCAACCTATTCCTTAATGCATCATAATACATGATAAATCCATCATTCCCCTTTGGCAATGGCAATATGGGGTCTGAAGTCAACCGATCCTATAAGGTCTGAAAACTTCTCTGGCATTCATATATCCACACAAACTATACTTCTTTTGAGATAGCTTGGTAAGTGGAGATGGAATTGTAGAGAAGTCTTGTACAAACCATCTATAGTAACCGACTACACCCAAGAAACTCCTTATGTCAGTGGGAGTAAATGGCCTTGGCAAATTTCTTATCGCTTCTGTCTTTTTTGGATTGATATTGATGCCCTCTCTACATACCACATGCCCAAGAAATACAGCCTCATCTAGCTAAACTCACACTTGTTAAACTTTTTATAGATCTTCTATTTCCTCAAGGTCTACAATACTACCCTCAAGTCCTCCATGTACGCTTGCTCACCTCGAGAATAGATAAGAATATCATCAATAAATACCACAATGAACATGGAGGTAAGTCTTGAACACCCTATCCATGAGGTCCATGAATATTGTTGATGCATTAGTAAGGCCAAGAGACGTCACCACAAATTCAAAATGACCATACCTAGTCCAGAAAGCCATCTTAGGGATGTCACTTTCTCTCACCCCTAATTGTTGATAACCGGATCTTAAGTCAATCTTGTAGAAATGAGTGGCCCCTTGTAGTTGATCAGACAAATCATCTATTCTCGGAAGAGGATACTTATTCTTGATAGTGACTTTATTGAGTTGTCAGTAATCAATGCATATACGGAGCGACCCATCATTTTTTCTTACAAATAACACTGGGTCCCCCCATGGAGACCGACTAGGTCTAATGAAACCCTTCTCTAAAAAATTCTTTAGTTGATTTCAACTCTTTCAACTCTGCAGGAGCCATTCTATAAGGAGGGATTGAGATAGCCTTAATATCAGGCAAAAGGTCTATACCAAAGTCTAACTGCCATTTGGGAGAGACACCCGGTAACTCATCTAGGAAGACATCAAGGGACAAACTCATGATAAGGATTGGCTCAAGAGAAGGAAATTTAGAAGATACATCTTTGACCCTCATCAAATGGTAGATATACCTCTTGGAAATCATCTTGTGGACCCTAACAAAGGAAATGAACTGACCTCTACATGAAGAGTTGCTACCTTCCATTCAAAAATTGGCTCATTAGAAAATTATAATTTGACCCTACGGATTCTACAATCAAAGGAGGTATAGGAAGCATGCAACCAGTCCATCCCCAAAATTATATTGAAGTCTACCATGTGGAGACTAGATCATATAGGATCACTTTATTTAGAATAGAAATAGGATAACCCCTATAGACTCTTTGGGCTATGATAGACTTACCCACGAGGTTACGCACCCCATAGAGATCATGGAGGACTTCAGGATATGCATGAAACTTATATGCAAAGAATGGGGTCACAAAAGACAAGTTTGCTCCCACATATAAGAGTGCATATTATACATCAGAATCATAAACTTGTAACATGCTAATAACCACACCTGGGTTTCCTGAACGACATGGAAACGATTGGCCCTTGGGACACCTTGATCTTGACCCCTCTAGCCTTAGGATCTTGTACCTCCAGTTTCCACAAGTAAATAAAACATTGGACCCAGCTAAGCATTCCCCTTTATGGGGTCTTTCACATTAGGGGCAATTAGGACTTTGGGGCTTCGGGACAACATCTTTGTCCTTTCGAGGAGGAGGAGGAGTATTTGTGGATCCTTTACTTGTAACACCTTGGGATTTGTAGCCACCACTCCTTTGGTGAGAATAGCTCCCACAATCCATACGAGCTCACTTGGACTCCCTTTCCCTTTCTTAGAGCTTTTCCTCTTTAGTTTGTTTGGCATATGTCATTAGGCAGGAAATATCCATCTCCTTGACCAACATTGCCATCTTGCATCTTTGGAGACTAACTCAGAGACGCCTGAAATGAATTTTCTCATGCAAGACCTCAGATTTGCGACCATGAATGAAGCATACTTGGAAAATTTGGTGATCTTTAGGGCATATTCCCTCACACATATGCTCTCTATTTTCAAGTTGATAAATTCTTGGACCTTCGCCTCCCTAAGCTCAATGGGGAAGAACCGATCTAGGAAGAAACACTTGAATTCCTCCCAGCCAATGAGACCCATTTCTTGGCCTATCTCATCGGCCCACTGCTCGTACTAAATCTTGACAACTCCTTTAAGTTGGTAAGGCACTAACTCAGCTTTGTCCTCCGATGGCACACCCATCATGGCCAAAACTCGATAGACCTCTTCAATAAACTCCATAGGGTCCTCATATGACTTTGAACCATGAAATTTTGGCAGGTTCATTCACATGAAGTGATAAACTCTGGCCGCTGAGGTAGGCACTTGGAGAGGTACGACTATTTCCATGAGCCAATGCTTGGGCCAATACCATGAAAGCATCTTTGAACTCTGCATAAACACTCTTTCATCCTATTGGAGTAGGGGGACTTGTTATTCTAGAGTGCCTAATAGGTGAGGAGCTCTTTGGGGCGGCATGATCTAGAAAGAAACTAAATCCTATTATTTACTAGTAGAAAACCTTAGACAACTCCAAGGCACGACATTGAACAAGAAAGAAGGGAAAACTTTCCTAAACCAGCCTCTCATTCAAGATAGTGGCGTGTCACAACCTTGAATGAGACTCTATGTTATGGCGTATGTATGGACATCCGAGGAACATTTTAAAATATCATGATCTGATACCAAGTTTATAGTGACCCAACCAAGGGACCTAGTTGTCATGCGGTGAACGAGATACCCCGAGACATATCACTTAAGCCATCTAAGCATCTTAAGCATTCATAAGAATAAATTAAAATCATTGGGAAAAAATCATAAGGGAAAGTGGCTATGGGCCATCTTTTGCAATGAAGCAACATTAAAACATAGAAAATCTAGAAAATATCATTTGTCCTTAAGCATATCACTAAAACATATGAATGAAATCGATAAATTAGTTTCCATCAAATAGAAAGAACATCCATAATAGACAACATAGCTCAAAAGGGTCGTAAATGCATTATCTGAAATAAAAATACATGAAGGAGTGGAAAATAGGTGGGGTCCTGAATTAAGGACTCACCATAATAAATAATTATTGTCGAACGCCAACTACCAGCCACGAGCCGGTGAAGGGATATTGTCCCTATATGGTTAAATCATGTAGGCAAATATGCGTTAGTACGTTAGAATGTACTAAGATGTGAGATGTAATGCATGGATCAAATTGTAATGCCATCATAAGTAAATATAACATATATGTATAGATAAGATTAAAGAATCATGAAATAAGCTTAAACATGCATAAGGAATAAGGCTCAGATCAATATGAGACAATGCATCAGGAAGCACATAAAATGAAGACATATCATAAGATCGTGTAAACTTGTGGGAATAGACCATAATCAATAGTAAGACCATGTGAGCTACTACATGGAATCCAATGAACTCCTTCTATTGGGAAAAGGCCAATTCACTCCTTCCATAGAGAAAAAGGGAATATACTAATTGCCAAGGTAGATATTTGAAAGTTAGTAACTTTTCAATTGCATCTTTCATAACTTATTGGTCGACATGAATCCACTAGCCTAGCCTATAAGGCTCCTATGATGGCATATAGTTAGGGACATAAAGATTTAGCTTCAAGGGATCATGCCTCAACTAATGAGATGAGTCCCAGTCTCTAGTCCTCTCGGTGCTAAGTCATCCCACAGAAATCCTTAAAACATTCTCTTAGAATCATAAGTAGCAATCATAGGAGTAGCTCAACTTTAAGAATCTTTCTTAATATCTTTTGTGGGCAATATTCATCATACAAATATCTTTGGTAAACTTTAATTTTGAAGCTCTTCATAAATACCCTAATCATAATCATAATTCCAAAGAAACTTTCATTGAAAATAAGGTAGGCTTATTTGACGCATGGAATAATCATAATGTCACGCCCCAAATCCCGTTAAGGCGGACTGGCACCCGTTCCCGATAAGGCCCGGGAGAACCAACTATATCTATATACTTTCTATATGCAATTTAATACAACTCTAGACATACAAAGCTCCAAAATAACCTGGAGCTTGGTAATAGGAGCTGGATGTCCTGTACTCTTACTGAGGAGATCTACTAGCTCCTATACATGTAGCATGAAATGTAGGTCCCCCATAAGGGATGTCAGTATGAGATAATGTACTGAATATGTAAGGCATGAAACACTGTATATGAAATATGCAACTCAAATGAAACTTTGTACTGATGTATAATAAGAGATCACCTTTGATTACATTGTGGGATCACGTACTTTATATTCTTTACATCACTTTACCTTTATTGTAACATTTGTATAAT
>DF362833.1:0-30612 GCA_000787875.1 Solanum virginianum
TTTCAATTCTTACCTTTCTTGGCCGAGAGCTTCCAAGGAAGTTCTTCAACTTTTGCTTTGCTTTTCTCTTAGTTTTCTAAGTGTTGGATGAAATGTAAAAATGAGGGGATCATCTTATATATATAGAGCAAGACTTGATTAGGTGTCCATGGCCCACCCATGTGTTATTCTAATTAAATACTAACACAAACTTATGTCGGCCTCGCTTAATTAACTTATGATCTCCAACTTTTAATAATTCCACTTTTGGTCTGCCCATGTGTTGTTCCAATTAAATACTAAGACAAACTTATGTGGGACCAACTTAATTAACTCATGATCTCCAACTTTTAAAAATTTCACTTTCGGTCCCAAACTTTTCCTAATTAATCCAATAAAGGACATAGGGGTTCTAACATTTAAATATCTTAATTAGATTTTATTTCGATTGAGTGCTTATAATAGATCTAAGATGAACATTTTAACACTGCCTAGCTTGAAAATATTTCAAGCTCATGTCTGCAAGCGCTCTTACATGGGATAATTAGTTAATTAAATCACTTTTTGTGTGAAAGATAAACCTAAGAAGAAGCATAGGAAGTTGTTCAGAAGAGGTGTGGAAATGACATGTTTCAAGGGTAATCAATGATTTAAATTCAAAATTTTAAACTTGTGAATTTTCAATAAAATAAATTAATATGTTATATTAATTAGACAAAAATGAGTACCAAATTATACACACATATGTATATGTATATATTTAAGAGTAACAACCACTTAAATATTACAACATATTTAATGAATATTAGATGATTTGTCATATTTTGAAATTGATCAATGATCGCCTCATTAGGTATGCTTTCAAATACTTCATCCTCTATATAATAAATTAAATAATCACTCAAAAACCATCACCAATTTTGTTGCACATGTCATTTTTAATGTACTCCATCGAGGAAAAAACTTTTTCCACTTAACCATGATTAAGACCCTATTTGTATTGAATTATTTTAAATACTTTTACATTAAAATAAATTTTAAGAATTTTTGAACTATTAAAATAAATTTAAAAAGTGTCAATAACACTTGGTCTTAAGCTAAAATATTAAATAAGAAAACTAAAAGTCAATTTAAATATGTTCTAGGTATTAAAAGGTACAAACGTAAAACATATATATCTTACATCATCAACTTCATGTAAATATTAAGAGGATTTTTATCCCATTTTACTCCTACGACAAACATAAGGAACCATTTTTGCCACTTTATCGAGCAAATTATGTTGAAAAAAAAGTATAAATTACATAAATTTCATAATATTAAGAGCTATTTTTTTTTATTTGTAATTTTTTTAAAATTACAAAAATCTCTTATTATTAGCCATAATTTGATCATAACTTGCCTTCCGAATACATAGTGAGATGATACATTGCATTTAATGCTACTATCCTAACAAAATAACGAAAAATCTAATTACAATCCCATGATATATAGTTATATACAATCACATTTTGGACATGGCTAATCAATCTCTACCAAAGCATAACAACTTTATAAATTCTGAAATGGTGCCTTTTAAGTTAGACTTGAATTTAGGATAATTAAAAGTGAAGTGGGAAAAACAAGAGTTATGTATTTAATAATTGAAGAGAGAAAAAAGAAAATAAAGAAGTTTGAAATTTTTTCAAACGATAGAATAAATTGTGTATTTAAATACAACAACAACATACCCAGTAGCATCCCACAAGTGGGGTCTGGGGAGGGTAGGGTGTACGCAGACCTTACCGCTACCTCATAGAAGTAGAGAGGTTGTTTCCTGAATACAAATTGTGTGTGTGTGTGTGTGTATATATATATATATATATATAAGAACAATACATAATAAAAGAGAAAATTTTACAGAAATGACTATAGTTTAAGGGTTAATGTTGTTCAATAACTATAATTATATTAATTACCATACATGACTATAATTTAGGTGGCTATCTAGATACATTCATTATATAAAAGGTAAGTTTTTTTTTTATTTTGATATATATTGTTATACAACAATTTGAAAAGACTCACAAAAAAATCTTTCTCACTAAAATAAACGCTCTTTACACAATTAATCCAAAATCGCCCTTCTTCAGCGGTCATGACCGCTCCGGCCACTGGTCAACCTTTCAGCGAATGTGGACCACCCTCTTTTGGTGTGTCATATGCATCTATGCTGAAATAGATGAAAGAACCTGTGAAGACTATTCCAATGAAGACAATCACGTACTTGCATGGAGAACCACAAATTATTTGGGAGCGGAAAGAAGTTAATCAAATGATTAGTAATGAGAATCTGGAGTATGCAGTGATCAAAAAATTCTCATATGGCTAGCCTGATATTCATGAGTTAAGGAGAATTATACCAAATCAATGTGAGTTAAAAGGAGAGTGTAAAATTGGGCTGCTCAGTAATAGACACATACTAATCAGGGCTTCTTTACTTGAGGATTATGTGTATCTGCTATCTAATCCCTCCTTTTACATTACTCAAGGGAATGCATCATAACCCCACGAGGATATTTAAATGGGAACCACTTTTTGATTCTAAAGAGGAGATATCCACAATAGTAGCATGGATCTCATTTCCTTCTTTACCACCAAATTTTTTTGGCAAAGAAGCGATATTTTCATTAGCAAGGGTTGTTGGAAAACCACTGTAAGTAGATATGACTACGTTGCAATGATTTGTAATAAGATAAAACTATACTAATGAAGCGAAGAGACAATCAAATTGGAGAGCAACTTTAGAAGTTATGTTCCCCATCATTCACTAATTCAAATACCTCGGATAACACAACTTTAATTAAGACATTGCATACAGGATGGTAACTTAGGTTCTTCCAATCCTCTTCTGAAGATGAAGGTCGAATTTCACTATGGCGCTTGGCGGGCTACCGTAGTGTGCCAAACTAACCGTTACCTATTATCCCAGTCAACCTCTCCTTGGTCGGGTGTGGTTGATTAGACGAGCACACATCAATCGAATCCTATCACCCATTTTTTTTTCTATTCATCACTACCTTGATCGGGATCATGAAACTAGGCAGGATTTAATGTTGGCCACCATTAAACAACAAGCAAAACGAACAAAAATGAATAATACATGCAAATACCCAGCTCAAGAAATGCAAATAATCTAGGTTTTTCAAGCTAGCTACTCATGGTTTACACAACCCCAAGTTGTGGGTTTAGCCACTCATGGCTTGGGTACACAAATTAACAATGAAATAAAGAGTCATAGAAGATTTCTTACCCAAGCAAAAATGAAGAACAAGGAAACCCTTTTTGCAATTAGAATCACAAGCTTGAATGATGAAATTGATTTACAAGTGATTCTAAATCTCCAAATTGAGTCTCCAAAGTAAAACCTTAATTTTCTACTCTAAAACCTCTCTAAAATCTAAGTGTTTTCTCCAAAAAAATAAAAAGCTCCTTCTAAAATCCTAAAATATACTATTTACAAAAAGGTCCTTAAAATAATTAGAAAATCTGGTCAGTAGCTGCTACGACTTGTAGGTCAAACTACGAGCCGTAATCGGGCTTTCGTTGTCAACACTTGACATTTTGGACTTGGCTGCTATAGTTCACACCTTCGAGTCGTAGACCCTACGAGTTGTAGTATAGTCTACGACTCGTAGTACCTTCTCGTAGTCTATGCTTGCAGTTCTTGGTCTAATTTTCAGCAATGCTGGAAATGGCTACGAGTCCTCCTTCTATAAGTCATAGTGGATCCTACGACTCGTAATTGGGGCTCATACAGTTGACCTTCAGAACTCAGATTTTGTATTTTGAACACTGAAAATACCTAAAAGGGCACACTACGGCTCGTAGCTTAGGCTACGGTTCATAGTGTGGCTCGTATGTCCTGAATATAGCTATTGATGAGGCTTTTTCTCAGTCAAAGGCTTCGAAGTCTTTACCTATGATTTCCCTTTTTGATATTTCTTTCAGTTGTGGCTATCATGGGCCTGTCCCTGTAGTTGTGTCAAATTATTCTAGTTAGAGGTTTCATAGATAATATGACAGGTGTTTCAGATCTTGACTTTTAGTTGTTGTTGAGACATCTGACTAATTCAGTTTATTAAATAATTACAATATTTTAGTTATTATATTTTAGCCTTTGACTTTATCATTTGAGTCTTCCGCTGAGTAAGATAGCCAGGCCAAGTGCTTTGCTCGAGACCAGAAATGATTCTGGGTGCTGGCCATGCCTTGGGTGTGAACTCGAGGCATGACAGAGATGAGCAGTCTTATGAGTATTGAATTTTGGGAGGAGTATTGAGCACCGAAATGAGTAAGAGTAAGAGTAAGTCCAACTCAAATCTGTTTGTGTCAGGGCTCTCTCGGATGACTAAGAGAGAAGGCAGAAATGTTATGCTGATTAGAGATATAGACATAGCTAGCTTGATGAATTATGTGTAGCAAGTAAAGGAGGAGAAAGTGTAGGAAAGGGAGGAGTTCACAAGCAAAAGGGCCAAGACATCAAGCCAAGAGATAGGCAAGAGGGGAGCTGGAAATGCCAACTATTCATCCTTTCAGCCTAGGACATCAGGACTAGCACCTTCTTCTGCTAGTGCACTTGCACCGAGGGTCAAAAATATGCAGGGATCACTGAACTATAGTTTTCAAGGTAGCCAGTCACAGGGGAGCATAGCTCAAGATTAGTAATGAGAATCTGGAGTATGCAGTGATCAAAAAATTCTCATATGGCTAGCCTGATATTCATGAGTTAAGGAGAATTATACCAAATCAATGTGAGTTAAAAGGAGAGTGTAAAATTGGGCTGCTCAGTAATAGTATAGGCACAAATAGTTATTTCAGGTGTGGTCAAGTGGGGCACTTTTTGAAGGATTATCCTATGGGGAGGTAGAACAACAGGGATAATAAGTCTTAGTTAGTTTCTTCAGCACCATAGGGTAGGCTAGTTCATAGAGGTGCTACATTAGGGACAGGCGGAGGCACAAACTACCTGTATGCCATGTCCATCAGACAGGAGCAGGAGAACTCATCAGATGTAGTCATTAGTATGCTCAAAGTCTTTTCTCATGATGTTTATAAATTACTAGACCTAGGAGCTACTATATCATTTGTGACTCCTTACGTAGCTATGAAGTTCGAAATCAGCCCTGAACATTTTCTTGAGCCCTTTAGTGTATCCAGTCCTGTGGGCGAGTCCATACTAGCTCAAAGAGTCTATAAAGATTATCCTGTCTCAGTCTACCATAATGAAATTTTAGCTAATCTAGTCGTGTTAGGTATGGTCAACTTCGATATTATTCTATTCATAGACTGGCTTCATGCGTGTTATGCTTCCATTGATTGTAGAACTAGAGTTCTCAAGTTTTAGTTTTCAAATGAGTCAGTCTTAGAATGGAAGGGTAGTTCGGGTGTGCCAAAGGGTCGTTTCATCTCATACCTTAAGGCTAGAAAGTTAATCTCCAAGGGGCGTATTTACTATATGGTCAGAGTTAGAGATTCCAGTGCTGAGACACCCTCTCTTTAATCTGTTCCAGTTGTAAACGGGTTTCCTGAAGTCTTTCTGGACGATCTACCTGGACTCCCTCCTGATAGAGAGATAGACTTTGGGATAGATGTCCTTCTAGATACCCAACCCATATCAATTCCACTATATTGCATGGCCCCAACAGAATTAAAATAGTTAAAAGAGTAGTTAAAGGATCTTCTAGAAAAGGATTTCATTAGACCAAATGTTTCTCCTTGAGGTGCTCCAGTCCAATTCGTGCGAAAGAAGGACAGTTCTCTTAGAATATGCATAGATTATCATCAGTTAAATAAGACCACTATAAAGAACAAATATCCCGTTCCCAAAATTAACGGTCTATTTGACCAGCTTCAGGGTGCCACTTTTTTCTCTAAAATAGATCACAAATTCGGCTATCATCAGTTGAAAGTCAGAGAAAGTGACACCCCGAAGATAGCTTTCAAAACTTGATATGGACAATATGAGTTTTTTATCATGTCATTTGGCCTAACTAATGCCCCTGCAGCTTTCATGGACCTTATGAATTAAGTATTAAAGCAGTACCCAGATATGTTCGTCATTATGTTCATTGATGACATCATAATCTACTCTAAAATGAGGAGTAACATGCTGACCATCTTAGGATTGTCCTTCAGACCCTTAAAGACCATAAGTTGTATGCAAAGTTTTCCAAATGTGAATTTTGGTTGGCATCTGTGGCATTTGTAGACCATATTGTATGGGAAGAAGGTATTAGAGTTGATTCCCTAAAGCTTGAGGTAGTAAAGAACTGGCCAAGATCCACAACTCCCACAGAGATAAGAAGTTTCTTGGGTTTGACTGGTTATTACAGGTGTTTTGTAGAAGGTTTTTTGTCTATATCAGCTCACTTGACCAAGTTAGCGCAGAAGAAGGTTAAATTCCAATGGTTAGAGGCTTGTGAGAAGAGTTTTCAAGAGTTGAAAACTAGGCTGACAATAACTCCGATTTTATCCCTACCCAAGAGAACAAAGGGCTTTATTGTATACTGTGATGCTTCCAGAGTTGGCCTGGGGTATGTACTAATGTAGAGAGGCAAGGTGATAGGATATGCCTCTCGATAGCTTAAAACTCATGAGAAGAATTATCCAACTCATGATCTTGAGCTTGCTACTATGGTGTTTCTTTCAAAATTTGGAGACAATATCTCTATGGTGGGCATGTAGATATGTTCACCAACCACAAATGCTTATAGTATGTATTCAGTCAGATAGAGTTGAACTTGAGGTAGAGGAGATGGTTAGAGTTGTTGAAGGACTACGACATGCACATCTTTTATCATCCAGGTAAATCGAATGTAGTTGTTGATGCTCTTAGCAGGGTATCCATGGACAACACTACCCATATTGAGGATGTGAAGAGAGAGTTGGCAAAGGAAGTGCATAAGCTCGCATAGTTAGGGGTTCAACTTGCTAATACAGAGGAGGGAGGTGTAGTTCTTCTAAATGGGGCCAAGTTTTCATTAGTTATGGAGGTGAAAGAAAAACAAGATCGAAATCCCATTCTTCTCCAACTATAGGAAGATGTCCAGAAGCAGAAAGTATTAGTTTTTGCAAAAGGGGGAGATGAGGTGCTAAGGTATCAAGGTAACTTGTGTGTCCCCGATGTGGATGGCCTTTGGGATAGGATGATGGCAAAAGCCCATGGTACCAGATACTCTATTAATATGGGCTTTACAAAGATGTACAAGGATATATGAGAAATATATTGGTGGAGTGGCATGAATAGAGACATTGCCGAGTATGTGTCCAGGTGCCCAAATTGCCAATAAGTCAAGGTAGAACATCAACAGTCATACGGGGTGGCTCAGAATATAGACATCCCTGAGTGAAAGTGGGAGAAGATTAACATGGATTTTGTAACTAGGTTACTGCGGTCTCATAAACATCATGATTCCATCTGGGTAATAGTGGACAGAATAACCAAATCAGCTTATTTTCTACTAGTTAAGACAACTGACACTGCAAAGGATTATGACAGGCTACACATTCGAGAAATTATTAGTTTGCATGGAGTTTTGTTATCTATTATTTCAGACATAGGAGCCCAGTTCACGATAAATTTTTGGAAGTCCTTTTAGAAAGGGTTTGGCATGAAGGTGAATCCTAGTACAACTTTTCATCCTCAGATAGACGGGCAGGCGAAACAAACCATATAGACTCTTGAAGACATGTTGAGGGCATGTATCATAGACTTTAAAGGTAACTGGGATGATCAGCTACCTTTGATTGAATTTTCTTATAATAAAAATTTCCAAGCTAGCATACAGATGGCTCTATATGAGGCCCTTTATGGGTGGAGATGCAGATCACCTATTGGGTGGTTTAAGGTTGATGAAGCTAGATTGATAGGGCTCGATTTGGTTCACCAAGCCATGGAGAAGGTGAAAATCATTCAAGAGAGGTTGAAAACCATGCAAAGCCACAAAAATCATATACCAATGTTAGGAGGAGGGAGTTGGAGTTTGAGGTACATGATTGGGTATACTTGAAAGTTTCACCTATGAAGGGTGCCATGAGATTTGGAAGGAAAGGAAAGCTAATTCCACGGTATATAGGTCCTTATCAAATTGTGAGAAGAATAAGTAATGTTGCATATGAGTTGGAGTTACCAGCAGAAATAGGTGCTATACATCCGGTATTCCATGTTTCCATGCTTACGAAATTCTTGGCAGATCCCTACCTAGTTGTTCCTGTTGAGAGTCTTGGGATTAAGGATAATTTATCCTACGAAGAGATTCCTGTTCAAATCTTTGACCGCCAAGTTCATAAGTTGAGAACCAACGAAATTGCTTCGGTTAAAATGGTATGGAGAAATCAACTCATTGAGGAAGCTCCATGAGAAATAGAGAAAGATATGAAAGCAAAATATCTTCACTTGTTTGTGCCCCCCAATGAGGATCTTGAAGGTAAATTTCTACCCTTGATCTCGAAGATATGCATTTGTTTTAGTGTGAGGAACCTTGTATGTTTGAGTCAATTCATAACATCGCTATCATTCGAGGATGAATGATCAAACGGGAGATATTGTAACACTCAGTGAAATCATCAAAATACCCCTAGAAGGGAGATCTGTGTATAACACATCATCTCATGCTCTGATGGCAAATCCGACGCTAAATATGTGATCAACACGAAAAATGGCGTGAAACAATTGTTTCAGTTAATGTTTAGAGCAGTCGGATCAAAAGATAACTTTTCGATGCAAAACTCGAAACAGTAAAAGTGTGCGACAGAGGTGCGTCGCACCCTTGTCGTGGACCTAGACTTATGTTTTTTTAAAAAAATTCAATGTGGATTGAAAAACTCGTTCAGAAAATTTTTAACAGAAAATTCACTAGTGCGTGCTTGGTCAGCGTCGTGGACCTGATCCCTCGAAGTTCAAAAATTTTAAAATTTTTTGAGGGGCATTCAAGACATTTCCCCAACCATCCTACACTAATACCCTATCGTTTTAAGATCAATTTAGCCCTAAAATTCTAAAATCTATGCAAATTCCCTTCACTTTTCCACGAACATTAGTCAAAGCAATGGTTAGGGGATGAAAGAGGGATTAGGGCTTGGAGAAGGGTTCTTCAGATCTTCAAGAAAATTTGTGCTGGGTATGTAAGGCCTCCAAAAGTTATCCTGCTATCATTTTAGTATCTATAACTATCAGTTTCTACCCAAGTTTATATTTGTAACTTGAGATTAAGATTTCCTCCATTACTAGTTAATTCATCAAAATACATGCTCGTGCATTATTTCTTAGTAAAAGTCATGACCTTTACTAATTTTGGTACTAAGTTAGGCTATTGAGATCAGATTTACAATTATTGATGCATTTATGAGAACCCTATATATATTTCATGAAAAGCTAAGATATTCACAGTTTTAAGTTGAGTTTATGAAGTACTTAAAGCTTATGTATTTGCAAGATAACAGAATAATAAAGGTTATGTTGAAATACCTTGCATTGATACAACTTTCAGACAAAGAAAAAAGTTAAGTTGAGAAAAGTTTAAGAGAAGCTAAAGTTGCTCTAAGTCCCAAAGAGAAGAAAGTAATATTTTGAGCAAGAATATTCTATAAATATGAGTATTATAAAAGCTGTTTAGGAAGTAGTATTGAGCACCGATATGAGTGAGAGTAATAATAACTTGAACTTATAAACTATGTAGCCAGCGTAGGATAAGATTGTATCAAAAGTACAACTCTTTATTGCCACTGAGATGACCCAATTTTGGGATGGATCTACTCCCCTAGTTTTCATTTCTTGCCTCAGCAAAGTATGAGACGGCTCTGGCAGCGTGGACAAGACATTTTATCATCACAAAACTCATAGTAATGGTTGTCGGTTAGAGAAACTCTCCAAGTTAAAGTAAGCTAGTTTCTGCATACAGACTTTTAATATATGTTCTACTTTCAACATGTATTTCATTATGACTTATGCTATCTTATTTTGAGACATGTTTTAGTTACTTTGAGTATAGTATCATATCCTATGTTTTCGTTTTGGCTATTTTACATACTGTACATTCTATGTACTGACATCCTCTGGACCTGCATCATTTTATGATGCAGAAGTAGATGACAGAGTCTTTCAAAAGACGCTCCGTTGAGGACCAACTATCCATTTAGCTATTGATGAGGCCTCTTCTCTGTCAGAGGCTTTGAAGTCTTTACATATGATTTCCTTTTTCAGTATTTCTTTCAGTTGTGGGTACCATGGGCCTTTCCAATAGTTGTTTCAGATTATTTCAGTTAGAGGTTCCATAGACTATATGACAAGTGTTTCAGATCTTGACTTTCAGTTGTTGTGTAGACATCCCACTAATTCAGTTTATTCAATAATTGCATTATTTTAGTTATTATATTTTAGCCTTTCACTTTATTATTTAAGTCTTTCGCTGAGTAAGGTAGTCAGATCAAGTGGTTCGCTCGGGAACAAAAATAATTATGGGTGCTAGCCACGCCTTGGGTGTGAACTTGGGGCATGACTGAGATGAGGAGTCTTATGAGCATTGAGTCTTGGGAGGAGTATCAAGCACCGAAATGAATAAGAGTAAGAGCAAGTCCAACTCACACTCATTAACTACATCGCCAAGCGTAGGACTAGACTAAGTCCGTTAGAGTAGAACAAGATCCTATCTTGAGGGCTAAGTTCCATTAGAGTCAGACAAGTTCTTACCTTGAGGGTTCCATTAGAGTCGGACAAGTTCTTATCCTATGGATTAAGTTCCGTTAGAATCGAACATGTCCTCACCTTATTGTCCTAAAACAAAAGGACTTCATATGTTAATTGTCCGGATCCCTTATGCATCCTAGGCATTCCTTACCTGGCAAGTACGGAACAGTTGTGGCAACATCAGCGGGATTGTTGTACAATCACTGGCTCATAAGTGATTATTATCGGATAAGAAAAACTCCTAAAAGTTTCCACCTTGAGTACTCTAAGTTGAGTCGAGCTGATTGATGAGATTTATTTAGTTGATAGGTGACTTGTCTACTCTTTATTCTTGCTTTAGATAGACATTTGACATTCTGATTGACTATTATTTTTAGTTAATGTTGTTTCTATATTATTCTACCTGTTTCTGTTCCATTCAACCATTTTACATACCAGTACATTTCATGTACTGATGCCCCCTTTTGGACTGCATCGTTTTATGATGTAGAGGCAATCCAAAATTCTAATTCAAATATATATGTGTGTGTGTGTGCGCGCGCGCGCGTGTGTGTGTGATAGAGATTGGTTTAGTCTCGAGTTAATTTTTTGAAGTTAAAATCAAACCAGACCAAATATAGTTGGATATTTTTTTCAATACCAAACCAAGTCAAACTAAATCATTAGTCGAGTTTTTTCTCTTGGGTTGACTCGATTTGTTGTTTAGTTCAAATTTCGATTTAGTTTTGTTCACCCCTACACCATAGTATGAAAAATTGAGAACCATGAAGCAATTGGTTTAGATCTCTATGAAAGAATATGCTTGTGATGTCAAGTGGTTTCATGTTCCACTTGAGATCAGAGTGAGAACAATTTGATAATTGTCCAAATCATAGATTGAAATTACAAAGTCGATAATGCAATACATTGATCTACAAAATTTAAATAGCATGTAAGTTGTAACTACTCATATCACACTGTGAAATCCAAATGACATAATATATATTTAGTTCTATAACGTTAAACTACTCCACATTTGCATTAAAGAATGGTTTCATACCTATACACAAACATAAAAGACATTACAGACACAACTTTATGAGAAGACATCTATCAAGAAAATAGAACAGATGTCTATGAATTTTCGATCACTTTGTCGGTACAATATTCTCTAAAACAATTCATGCAAGCACATCCTTAGACCAAACACATACATAATTTTAAAATTTTTCGTAAAAAGATGAAATCAGTTTCTTTATGATTTCAAAAATAGTGGAAAGGAGCAAATAAGTTTAAGGTTGAAGTACTCCCTCCGTCTCATGTTATGTGATACATTTGACTTGGCATGGTGTTTAAGAAAATAAAGAAGACTTTTGAAACTTAAAGGTGCAAAATCATTCTTAGATATTTGTGTGGTTGAGAATCATTTCGTTAAGGGTAAAAAAAAAAAAATTTCAATTAGAGTAAGGTGACATTTCTTTTGGGATGTATTAAAAAGAAAAGGATATCACATAAAATGGAACGGAGAGAGTATAAATCATTTGTAGTCCATTGGAAGAGGGTTCGCAGGAGAGGAAGTCCATGGAATATGTTGTTGACATCGCTGGTTAGAAATATTCAGGAGGTTAAACAAAAGTCATTCCCGAGGAAAAAGATGAAGAGACAGAGGCTAATAAAAAGGCGTAACTGTTCAATTCTCTTTACTTGGATGCGACTCTCTTTTTTCAGTTATATTTAATTGGAAGCATTAACTTGTTCATTCTGAAGCGTCATTTTTTGTGGGGGAAAAAAAAGGGAATATGGCTGGAAAATGTAAAAAAATTACTGAAATCTTAGAGGCCTTTTTGATATGATGACAATTTTATGAACTTGAAGTTAATAAATTGACTGATTTGCTGATATGGTTATTACAGTCCACATTAATCTCTTTTCCTCGTACCACCCTTTGCCTTGATTTTTTTATAATCAAGAAATTATCGACTGCACATTATTTGAAATTCAATGAATAGCAATTATCTAATAATTCTATATTTTATATAATACTTTATCTAAATTCAAACTGATCATAATTTTAAGTGAATTCAAATATATAATTTTTATATAAGTTATGTGATAGTATTTAACTAATTAAATTTGCATATGAATATAGATGAAGATGTTATAATTTTATAAGTTATTGAGGAATTGTATACTTTCATACAATTATATGTTAAAAATGTTAATAAATTGACATATTTTATAAATTCAAATTTATTTTTCTTATGTTCAATTGGTTTTTCGCTCTGGCATGAAGTAGAAATAAAAATTTATTATTAAGAAAAATGTAATCAGTAAAAAAAAAGCCTAGATTGATTTATTTTCATACAAAAAATTGAAAATAATGAAGGGCTAACTTGTGATCTTTTTAGATAAGTTGGGCAGACCATTAAAAATTTAAAATAAAGGACTAATTTGCTCTATCCTATTAAATCTCATAGCCCACGAGACTTATATTGTACTGATGCATTTTGACAGCTCTAATTAAAAGTTACACGTTAAAAGCTATGCATATTATTGTACTCCCTCTATTGCGCAAGGGGTCAAAAATAACCCCCCCCCCCCCTCCCAATTTTATTTTATTATCTGATTTTAGCCTACTAAATTTATTTTACCCTCACTATTACAAAACTTATTATCTACACCCGTCAATTGGATGAAAAACTCCAAATTAACTAAAATTAACTCGATTTCTTTTAAATGATCCTCTTCTAACCTGAACCTGACCACTAAATTCAATAAATTCGTACGAAATTAAATCACAAAATCTATATCCCCAATTTTCTCATCTCCCCTTCAATTTGATCTTGAGATTCCTATGGATCTCTACCACCTTATCGAGAAATCAATGGCTATCAGGACATGGTTAATATGAGGGAGGCAAATATGATGTTTTTTCGTCGGCGTTGGTGGTGCAATATTTAAAACAAAAAAATTCAACCAGATTTAGGTACTTTCAGATGAGTACGAAAGCACTTTGTTAATGAAAAAAGAGGGAGGCAGAGGGCAGGGTGGCATCGTGGTGGATAGTCGGCACGTTGTCAGAGCCTTCCGTCACTGGAGCCATCAATGACCATGATTGGCCTATGATTTGTCTGTTCAATCAAATCAATAACCCTCTTTGTTCATTTTGGGCATTTTTACAACAATGTGTTGGTTCTACTATTTCTTCTCTGATATTTGTAATATTGATTGTTAACTTTTTCCATGGAATGATCTTTCTTTGGATTCATTTTGGTTGTAACTTATGTCAAAATTTATGATTTTGTAATTAAATTGGGTTGAAGCTTGTTATCTAATCTGTATAACTGTTGGTTAAGTATACACAAATAACAGTGTTGGTTAATATGTTTTACCTTAGTAAACTAGCAACTTTTTTGTAAATCAACGGTAAATTATCAACAAATGTCAAAATATAACATCATTAAAAAATTATGTAATCATTAACTAATCACATTGTTTACACATATTTTATTTTAAATAATCAGTTCCGATTGCCCAAAATCAACACTATTATAACACTAACCAACATCAAGGTGTAATGTGTTGTCACAGAACAAAAAATTAACCAAATTTGTAACCCAATTTTAGACCATATCCCTGAACAGTTAACCCACTAATTCTCATTAAAAATCTATGTAATAAATTTACACCAACAAGTGAATGTAAACCCAATAATTTTTCTAAATCAACTATATCTTACCAACAAATAATCACATTTTTAACACATTCTTTTTTAATAATCACTTCCAATTGAAAAAAATTAACACTATTAAAACACTAAACAACATCAAAGTGTAATGTGCTTCCACTGAATCAACAAATAACCAAATTGATAACCCAAATTTATACCAACTAATAGAACAGTTCACCTAATAATTTTTCTAAATCAACTATAACTTATCAATACTATTACAACACTTACCAACATCAAAGTGTTATGTGCCCCAATAGAACCAGAAAAAAAAATCAAAACACTAATCCAAAATAATATACGTTAATATGTTGTACCTTTGTAGTTTGACAACTTTTTTAAATCAATCGTAACTTACCTAGAAATATTAAAATACAATATTATTAATAAATTATGTAAAAAAAAGAAAGGAAAATAGAATTCTTTTTGGCACTTCCCAATAATAGAAAACTCATTGCATTTATTACGTTGATTTGATTACATACGTTTTAGGTTTTTTTTTCCTTTTCTTTTTGCTTTGCATTTGTTGCACCTATTTTGTATTTATTACCTTTTTTTTCCTTACACACATTTTGACTCCTATTTTCGGATCAAATATAACTCCTTCGATTTTGTATTCACATAGCAACCTGTGTAGTCAAAACAAAATTAAAAAAAAAACATCAAAGAAGAACAAATAAATAAAAAAACTACAAACAAAATAAAAAACAAAACATCAAGAAAACCAAAAATTAGAGAACCACCCGACACAAAACCAAAAAACAATAATTTTAACAACCACCATAAAATCTAAGACATGTTCATACACATGTTTTACCTTCTTTTTTTTTTTTCATTTGCATTTATTACTTTCACATCATTAGACAGGTTTTTGGCTTTTATCTATTTTTTTTCTTTTTGGCTCGCATTTAATGCTCCTGCAATACATTTAGTACTTTCTTTTTGCTTGCACACATTTTGGGTATTTTTTTTTTTGTCCCTACTCATTGACCGAATATACATTGCATTGAATGATATCTTTTTTTAGTTTATTTTGTTTTTTTTCCCAGTATCCAATCATGATTGCACATTTTGATAAATTATAGTTGACATTTTATGATAAATTTATTTTCCTGACACATAAAGATAAAATTGGAGCTTAAAATATATAGTTTAGTTATATTCCCTATCTACACTCGTCTAATTATATTTGTTTTAAGTATTTTTTTTTTACATATAAGTTAATATATGACAAAAAGGCAAATACTATTTTGTATATAACATGTGGGAGAATTTGATATAAGCCAATCATATAACAAAATATCCAGGTTTAAAAACATCTGGTAGGAGTAAAGTGTGATAAAAGTGTTGTTTTAAATGGGACTCTTTAGTCATAATCTTGAGCTTCAATGTTTCCTTATTTCATCCTGTAATGTCTTATTATTGTCCACTAACAGATTTACTCATTAGTCACCATCTAAATTTCGCCCCTTTAGGGACATTCGATCAAAAATATATATCTATTTTTATCTACTAATTCCACTATATACTTTATACTATTCATTAATATAACAACATACTCATTATAATATCGCAATAAATATTACTCGTTAATGTATGTTATGTCTTGTGTGAAGAGTGGACGATGGAGGAATGACCAACAAGTACAACATATAACAAATATAATATAATTTGTATGTTGCGTGAAAATACCTTTTATAATAAATACAATAGAAATAGTGAATGCATGATAAATTTGACCGACTTTTATAATTTTAAGAAAATATTTAGGACGCACACTTATATGTTGGAGTTATAGTCCTGCGAATATAATCCATAGACTAAAAACTCGTTTGGATGAGGACATTGCTTTTGACTAATCTAATTTATAATTTATAATTTATTTTTATCTTTTAATTGTAAAAATTAAATGCTTATAAACACTTTTTTAAAATTGTTGAAACCCTTAAAAAATGCTTAAAAACTATTTTAGCATAAAAACGCTTAAAATAAGTGAACTAGAACATGAGCTAATTAATCTATTTAAGAGTTAAAAGATAGAACAATCTCAAGTTGAATGAGACAAGGTGAAATCAATCACATATAATATAAATTTTATCCCAAATTGAATT
Source organism: Solanum virginianum (assembly GCA_000787875.1). Taxonomy (NCBI): domain Eukaryota; kingdom Viridiplantae; phylum Streptophyta; class Magnoliopsida; order Solanales; family Solanaceae; genus Solanum; species Solanum virginianum. The sequence goes on from DF362833.1 coordinate 16,526, forward strand.
TTGAAATATCCATCTTATTTTACGTACCAAATGACTCCTAGACATATATAAAATGATAGTATAACATTAGAAATATATATATAAACCATAGTATAACAAAGGATAACAGGAAACACTTTATATCAATTTCTTATTGTACTGTTAAAACCTAATATTTCACTCGCTCCTATCTCTTTCCATATTTTCATTTTTCTTTGACTTATTCTTCTCTTCAATCTCTACCCAAATTCTATTTCCAAATTCTTATTTACAACTCAAATAAATAATTTATATCCACCATAACTATTTATAAAAGAACTAGTCAATATATTTATACGTTGAAGTTCAGGAAGCCAAATCTCTTCCAATATTATTTTTTTAAAACTTCTTCCACAAGCCAACACAAAATCTTTTTTTATTTTTCATTATCCATTTTAAATACATAAAACACAAGGGTAAGAATTATTTATACTTCAGATTTTTGATTTAAAAATCACATTCCACCCCCAACTTTGAAAAATGATCATTCTCCCCCCTCTATTCTATGCTAAGTCTATTTTACTTTTACCTTTTTAATCCTCCATTTATATAATTTTTTATATTACATATAAAATATTTTATTATTTAATCATTTTATTTATAAATTTTATTTAAGGTCATTAGCTTTATAAGTTAAAAATTTATTGCAAAATCTAATGTTAAATTTTTATAATTGTTATTTTGATATTACATACATTAACATTTGTACGAATGTATTATATGCATGCATATTTAAGTTTTACTTATCTCTTACGCATAATATATATGTTAACGTGTCCTTTGACTTGACATCAGTTTACATCTATTCCGTCCAACTTATAGGTGAGAATATGAAATATTTAAACTTGTATAAAATTGAATAAATAGACGCACACATGCTATACATAGCATGATATTTCGTTCATGGCATAATATAATCAGTATGTGTGTATCTCATGTAAAACACCTGTGTCTACTTGTTCAACTTCATAAAAATTTAAATATATATTTGAGCATACATAAAATTGGAGGGCATAGATGACAACTGCCACCATAGTAATGAAAAATTGAGAACCATGAAGCAATTGGTTTAGATCTACTATGAAAGAATATGCTTGTGATGTCAAGTTTGATGTCCCACTTGAGATCAGAGTGAGAACAATTCGAATGATTGTCCAAATCATAGATTGAAATTACAAAAAGTCGACAGTGCAATACATTGATCTACAAAATTCAAACAATATATAAGTTGTAACTACTCATATCACACTGCAAAATCCAAGTGACACAATATATATTTGTTAGTGCTATCGCGTTAGACCGCTCCACATTTGCATTAAGGAATGGTTTCATACCTATACACAAACACAAAGACTTTACAAACATAACTTTATGGGAAGACATCTATCAAGAGAATATAACAGATGCCGATGAATTTTCGATCACTTTATCGGTACAACATTCTCTGAAACAGTTCCTGCAAGCACATCCTTAGATCAAACACATACATACATAAGTTTAAAATTTGTCGTAAAAAGATGAAATCAGTTTCTTTATGATTTCAAAAATAGTGGAAAGGAGCAAATAAGTTTAAGGTTGAAGTACTCCCTCCGTCTCATGTTATGTGATACCTTTGACTTGGTACGGTGTTTAAGAGAATAAAGAAGACTTTTGAAACTTGTGGTCCAAAATTATTCTTACATATTTATGTGGTTGAGAATCATTTCGTTAAGGGTAAAAAAGAAAATTTAAAGTTAAATTGTTTCCAATTAGAGTAAAATGACATTCTTTTTGGACAGACTAAAAAGGAAAGGATGCCACATAAAATGGGACATAGAGAATATAAATCATTTGTAGTCTGTTAGAAGAGGGTTCACAAGAGAGGAAGTCCATGAAATATGTTGTTGACATCAATGGTGAGAAATATTCAGGAGGTTAAACAAAAGTCAATCCTAAGGCAAAAAATGAAGAGGCGGAGGGTAATAAAAAAAACATAACTGTTCAATTCTCTTTAATTGGATGCAACTCTCTTTTCAGTTATATTTAATTGGAAGTATTAACTTTTTGTTCATTCTGAAGCGTCATTTTTTGTTTGGGGAAAAAAAGGACTATGGCTAGAAAATGTAAAAAAATTACTGAAATCGTAGAACCCTTTTTGATATGATGACAATTTTATGAACGTGAAGTTAATAAATTGATTTGCTGATATGGTTATTACAAGTCCGATCCACGTTAATCTTTTCTTTATTGATCCTCTCTCTTTTCCTCGTACCCCTCTTTGCCTTGACTTTTTTTATAATCAAGAAATTATCGAGTGCACATGATTTGAAATTCAATGAATAGTGATTATCTAATGATTTTATATTTTATACAATACTTTATCTAAATTCAAACTGATCATAATTTTAAGTGAATTTAAATATATAATTTTTATATAAGTTGTTTGATAGTATTTAACTAATTAAATTTGCATACGAATATAGATGAAGATATTATAATTTTATCAGCATATTTAAATGTGTTTGTGCTGAGTATACTATAAATTATTGAGGAATTGTATACTTTCATACAATCATATGTTAAAAATGTTAACAAAATAGACATATCTATAAATTTAAATTTACTTTCTTTTTTTTAAAGTTCAAGTGGTTTTTCGCTCTTACATGAAGTAGAAATAAAGATTTATCATCAAGAAAAATGTAATCAATTGAAAAAATGCCTAGATTGATTTAATTTCATACAAAAAATTGAAAAAAAAATGAAGGGCTAATTTGTGATCTTTCTAGATTAGTTGGGCAGGTTTTTAAAAACTTTAAAATAAAGGACTAATTGCTCTACCCTATTAAATCTCATAACCCACGAGACTTATATTGTACTAATGCATTTTGACAGCTTTAATTAAAAGTTATAAAAGCTATGCATATTATTATAGTCCCTTTATTGGGCAAGGCGTAAAAAATAACCCCCCTCCCCTCCGCCCCCTCCCCCCAATTATTTTATTGTTTGATTTTATTCTCGCTGTTAAGATAAATTTATTTTTACCCTCACTATTAGAAAACTTATCATCTATTTTTCTCAATTGGATGGAAAACTCCAAATCAACTAAAATTAACTCAATTTCTTTTAAATGACCCTCTTCTAATGCCAACCCAACCACTAAATTCAATAAATTCGTACGAAATTAAATCTCAAAAACTATATCCCCAATTTTCTCAATTCCCCTTCAATTTGTTCCTGAGATTCCTGTGGATCTCTACTACCTTATCAAGAAATCAATGGTAATCTGGACATAGTTAACATGAGGGAGGGAAATACGATGTTTCTTCACCGGTGTTGTCGGTGCAATATCTAAAACACAAAAATTCGATCATATTTAGACACTTTCAGATGAGTACGAAGGCACTCTGTTATGAAGAAAAGAGGGGGAGCAGAGGGGAGGGTAGCATCGTGGTGGATAGTCGACGTGTTCCCTTTCGTCGCTGGAGCCATCAGCAACCATGATTGGCCTATGATTTGTCTGTCCAATCAAATCAACAACCCATGGTGTGATGATATTGCTTAGGTGATTATGGGCTGAATTTTAGGGCATGGAGAAAATCAATTTGTATCCTGGCGAAAAAAAATTCAGATCAGTTAAATCGATTCATTTTTGCACCCATGTGTCCTCGTTTCCTTCTCCTCTGTGCCCCCATTTTACACAGATCTGAGCTTCAATTTCAATTCCAGATCTGATGTAAATTCAGTTAATTTTAGGAATTGAGAGCTAAACCCTGATGAAATTTGAAATAGAAATGGGTAATTTTAGGAATTAGATTGGTTAAAGTTGATTTTTTTAGGATGGATCGAATTTGGGTTGTTGATAAATTGAGTAATAGATAAAACAGACCAAAATTATGTTATTTGGGTTTTTCATCTAATTGAGGGGTATAGATGAAGAGTTTATTAACGGCAGAGACATTTTCAATTTTAACGGCGAAGATAAAGTCAAATAATAAAACAAAGTTGAGGAGTATTTTTGACCCCTTACCCTTTAAAAACTAATAACCTAATTTGACTTGACACAAAATTTAAAAAAATAAAGATTTTTTTTAATCTTATGGTTCTATATTAAAATTATATTAAATTGAATTTTGTGGCCTTAAATATGCCAAATAAAAAGTTAGAATGTAAAATTTTACAAAAAAATCATTCTTTTTTTTAAAAATCAAGAAGAAAAATATATTTTTTTTTAAACGAAGGAGTATGTTAACTTAAAGTTGACACATGTGAAATACCTACACACTAGCGGTGCTCATGACTGAAATATCTATGATCACTCTCTCACTTATTGATCACACACCAGGAACCAAATCGGTGCCACATGATTTCCAATCTAACGGTGTAAAAATCACTCAAAACCAATGAACACAATACTCTCTATTCCATTTTATGTGGTACTTTTTTTTTGTTCGTTCCATGAATATCACTTTACTCTAATTAAAAATAATTTGGCTTTAAAATTTCCCTTTTACTCTCTCAACCACACAATTTTCTCAGAGTGATTTTACACCATGAATTTTAAAAATTTTACTTTTTTCTTAAATACCATGTCAAATCAAAGATCTTATTTTTTTTTTCTTAAATGTCATATGAAATTCCTACGTAAAAATGGAGTATATCATTTGAGTTTCAAACTTCTTTCTCATCACTCAGCAGTCATCACCTACACGTGAAGTCTCTAACGCCGTTATGACACGGACGTTAAATTCATCAGCATTTCCAAAGAGCAAAATCTTTAACGGCTACCAAACGGCCTCGTCGGTGACTCCGTTTGACATGGAGTATTCGTTATGTGGTACGATTTATAAAATTATTTAAAATTTAGGAGCTTGTATCATTCAACGGTAACTTTTGAAATACAGATTAGTTTGCAAATTAATTGTTGAAAGTAGGTAAAAAAATTATCAGTTCTATTGATTTCTGATCAATTTAGCTTCTGTTTTTCTTCTGTTCAACTTGTTTGATTAATTAATTTGTATCGGATTTTAGTTATTTCATTGATAGGTTAATGATGAGATCGATTTTTCCCCAAGCTATTATATCATTTTGAGTTTTACTTTGTTATATTTTGATCTGAAAATTGGGTTTGATATCTGAGTTTAGTTATATGCAGCAGAATGATTAGAGGTTTTAGGTATTTTGATTTCCTAAATGGGTTAGAAAAATTCAGTTGATGTGCTTATTTTTCTACTGAATTTGGTATCGCATTTAAAGAATTTTAAGTTGTGAAGATGGATGAATTTGAAGTAGAGGATTAATCGATGGCGGCTTTAGCTTCTTCGATTTTCTGAAAATAGTGATGGTGTAACTATAAGTAGCCCAACTCCGGTAATGTTGTTTACTTGACTAGAATCAACATATATGAATGAATTTGTGTATTTAATTTTAAAAGTTGTAAATCTGAACATTGGGATGCCAAAATATTTTGATTTTGAAGTTGTATCTGAATTATTATATTTGTATAATAATCAATCTGTTTCAGGGCTTAAGTGAAGTCATTCGTGAATAGCATTAGCATTTAGAACTATGCATGTACACATATGAAAGTGATTCAATAGTTGAATAGAATGTCAAGATTTACTACCATCTCCTTCATTCAGACACAAAGCTAATATACAATCATGTGGTGTGATAGAGATGTTTGAAGTTCATAGTGTTTCTGCTGTAAATTCTGCTATGTTAAAGTAGTGATTTATGCTTATTGCATTTTGGCATTTTGGCATTTTGCAAGACTTTGTACCATCTAGTTGGAATCATAAGTAGCTTAGAATGATTGTTAGAATTAGTTAGAGTATTGATTAGTGTTCAATTAGTTAGTTAGTTATTGATTAAACGTAGATAGTTATTGTATGTGTGTAGGTCTACCATAATGTGGTGTCTTTTTTCTTTGTATACATATATACATTCCTGTACATACACAGAGGAATACAACAGAATACTTTCTCCTTCTTCCTTCTCCTCCTTCAAGTCATTTCCTTTCTTCTCCATCTGACCAACAAATGCTGAAATCAATAACTTCTTCATGGTATCAGAGCAGTATTGAATCGAGGTCCGATTCAACTTAATCGATCCTATAATAGCTCGGAATCAATGGCGGAATCCTCATCTAATGTCACCGTGGACAGAGAAAATCCAATTGAAACCCTAGACCAGATTGAAAAGAGGCGTAATCATCCTTTGCATTTGCACAATTTAGATACGCCTGGATGTATTCTCACCTACGTGTAGCTCACAGGGACGGAGAATTACTCCTTGTGGAGTTGATCCATGTTGATCAACCTACGAGCTAAGAACAAGCTCAGATTCGTACTAGGATCCTGTAGAAGAAGCAACTACAGTGGAGAAATGAAAGAGCAGTGAGAGAAATGCAATGCCTTTGTGCTTGCATGGATCATGAACACAGTGTCGAAGGAGCTACTCAGTAGCATAGTCTACGCAACTGATGCAGCAATGGTGTGCGCTGACCTAAAAGAGAGATTCGACAAGGTTGATGGTTCTAGAGGATATCAGCTACACAGGGAGATTTGCACACTCAACCAAGGTAATTTATCTGTTTCAGCTTACTTCTCGAAGTTAAGACTACTTTGGGATGAGTTTGATGCATTAGTTCCTCCACCTACGTGTGCTTGTGATAAATCTAGAAAATACATTGATCATTTGGCATGTTTGAGATTGTTTGCTTTTCTAATAGGGTTAAATGAAGTATATGCACATGCTCGTAACCAAATACTTATGATGAGTCCTCTGCCAAGTGTGAGCAAGGCCTATGCAATGATTATGGCTGATGAGAGCCAAAAGTTAACTGCTGGTTCTCACATTGGGACCAGTACACCAGAACCAATTGCCTTGTATGCTGGGAGGGCAATACTTCTAAGAGATTTCAGTCCAGAATATTTTGTGACCCCTGCAAAATCCTAGGTCATACAAGAGAAGAATGTTATAAGTTGAATGGGTACCCTCATGACTGGAAGTTTAAGAAGAAGTCAGGAGGAATGCAGAACACCAAAAACCAGGATAATGTGTATCATGTCACATCTACTAAGCCTGAGATGGAATACATTGATTATTTTGCTCCTGTTGCTAACATGGTGAAGGGCAAGAATAATGAACCAGGTCTCACTGTGCCTGCACAGCCAATCTTCACCCCAAGCCAATACAGCAGAATTCTGCATATGTTGGAGAAAGATGAGGCTGGTGCAAGCTCAGGCAAAGCAATGGACAACTTGGCTAATATGGCAGGTATGATTACCATATCCAATGCTTTATCTGTGAATAATGGTAGCCCACAGATTAGAATTGGAAGCAGGAATGGAGATTGGATAGTTGACTCAGGTGCTACATGTCACATGACATGTAATGGGGATAAGCTCAGTCATACATATAGTTGTACAGATAAAAGAGTGTATTTACCAAATGGTGAGGCTGCACATGTCTCACACATTGGCTCTTATAACACCACTGATAGGATGATGCTGAATGATGTATTGGTGGTGCCTGCATTCAAGCACAATTTACTTTCAGTATCTAAGTTAACAAGACAATTAAATTGTTCAGTTAACTTCTTTCCTGAGTTCTTTGTGCTTCAGGACCTCTCCAATGGCAAGGTGAAGGGGCTCGGTGGGGAAGTTGATGGGCTATACTATCTTTCTGCTGCTGATGCTGAACTGCAAAGCAAAGAGAGCATAAGGAGTCAGACAGTGTTGATGATTCAAGGTTCTAAAGCAAACTGTAATACAGATAAAATACTGTGGCATAACAGGCTAGGGCATCCCTAAGTATGGGCGTAAAAAATACTGTCATAGCCAAATCATTGCATGGTGAGATAGGGAAGCAAAGATCGGATATGGTGGTCATATATTTGTAGATGTTATTTGATTTGTTGATTCATAGCCAATATTCCCCGTTGCTCTGATATTAGATACAACACGTCAGCCTATTGTATATCAGTGACTACCTAATTCAACTTTTTCTATAAATATCACAATGTTCATTGTATTTTTCAGATTGGGAGATCCTACAAGATTTGATTACTTATTGCATTGGCTTAACGATCAAATATTAAGAAGAAAGATGCCTGGACATGGAAGGAGGAGCTAACACTTATTCATCAGATCCATGGGAACAAGTGGGCTTAAACAGCTAAGGTCCTACCCAAGAGGTAATCATTCAACAAAGATACTAAACATTTGTTTATGTGGGTTCAACATGTGTAGATGATCTAACGAAAGTAGTGATTAATATGCAGTTGGGTAAAGAGAAATGAAATTTGTATGGGATTGATTATAGAAGTTGATTGTCTATTCCAATAGGTAAGCAAGTCATAAATACAATACATTAGGTGCTAATTTAGGAAAGAAAATAAAGATGGATTCCTACAAATCTCCTATAAATCTACTAACTAATTATAAGGGATTCCTAAAGATCTGTTAGCTAATTATGCCTATGTATATTACTAAGAATGATGTCTATATACATTTTGTAACACTCCCCCTCAAGTGGGAGTATAGATATTGGTCATGCCCACCTTGTTGCAAAGATAATCAACTCGAGTTCCATTCACTGCCTTTGTAAGCAAATCAGCTAACTGCTCTCCTGTCTTCACATAGCTAGTAGAAATCAAGTTTCCTTGAATCTTCTCACGAATAAAGTGACAGTCAACTTTAACGTGTTTAGTTCTTTTATGATACACTAAGTTTGAGGCAATATGAATAACAACTTGATTATCATACCAAAGTTTTGCTGGCATATGATGCTTCAACCTAATTTCAGTTAAAAGATGATGTATCCACATGATTTCACTCGTAGACTATGACATAGCTCTATACTCTTATTCTGCACTGGATCGAGATATAACACTTTGCTTCTTACTCCTCCATGATACCAAGTTTCCTTCAATAAAGACACAATAGCCTGTAGTAGATCTTTTGTCAATTTTGGAACCAGCCCAATCAGCGTCTGCAAAACACTCAATACAAGTATGGTTGTGATTGCTATGCAGTATGCCAAGTCCAGGAGCTCCTTTCAAGTAACATAGAATCTGTTCCAAAGCTGCCCTATGTTTCATCACAAGTGTAGACATGAACTGACTAACAACACTTACTGCAAAAGCAATATTCGGACGAGTCACTGTGAGGTAGTTTAACTTCCTAACTATCCTTCTGTATCTCTTCGGGTTATCAAAAAGCTCGCTATCATATTTCATAAGATGTACACTGGGAACCATTGGAGTACTACAAGGTTTGGCTGCTAATTTTTCAGTTTCTGCTAGTAGGTCAAGAATATACTTTCTTTGAGATTAAAGAATTCCTATCTTGCTTCTATTTACTTTTACCCCCAAAAAGTATTTCTACTGGCCTAAGTCCTTCTTATGGAACCTAGTATGCAAGAAAGACTTAAGGGACGATATCCCTTCAGAATCACCTCCTCTGATGACAATGTCATATACAACAAGAAGGATGCCAGCTGCAGATAGTCGATAGAAGATCGAGTGATCACATTTGCTCATTTTCAGCCCAAACTCCTGAACTACCTCACTGAACTTGGCAAACCAAGCTCATGGACTCTGCTTTAATCCATCCAAGGACTTTTTCAAATGAAAGACTTTCCTATACTGCTCCTAAGCAATAAAAGGTGGTTGCTCCATATATACTTTCTCTTGAAGATAACCTAAAGGAATGCATTCTTGATATCTAGTTGATATAAAGGTCAATTCTCAAAAGTAGCTAGACAAAATGAACAAGGGTATAAAAGTGAGTTTGGCAACCGGAGAAAAGGTGTCTAAATAGTCCACTTCGCAAGTCTGAGCATATCCTTTAACCATAAGTATGGTCTTAAGTCTTACCACAGAACCATCTGGTGTAACTTTTACTGTGAACACCCACTTACATCCTACTAGTTTCTTCCCGTCAGGTAAATCCACCAAATCACTTATGTGATTTCCTCCAATGCATGTATTTCCTCAAGCATCGCATTTGACCATCTGGGATGATGCAAAGCCTCTTTCACACTTTTAGGCATAAAAACAGAATCTAAAGAATTGCATTCAAGGATCTAGATGCAGGAGACAAACAACCTTAGAAAACAAAGTTAGTAATAGAATATGTGAATTTGCAAGTCCGTACCTTTACGAAGAGCAATGGGGAAGTCAAGATTTTCTGGATGATCTAATGAAGGAGGATCAGATAGAGGAGAAATTGGTGCAGGGCATGTAGCATTAGTCTCTTTGTCTCCTCGAATAAACTTGAACAATAGGCGATCTTGCTGGAACATATGTTGAAGGCGTAGTAGTCGAGTGGTGCTCAATAGAGTAATTAGGAGATAGAAAATTTACATCACTTGATTGCTCAACACGAGTAACCTAATAAACTAACCACCCATCTTCCGCACCCTGACTTGTAGAACTAGGAGGGTTATAAAAGAATGGTGTAGTCTAGGAAAATATCATATCATTTGACACTCGATATTTGCCAAGTTCAGCAGAATAATATCGATATCCCTTGTGAAGACAAGAATAATCCAGGAAAACACACTTTAATGCCTTAAGGTCTAAGGTCCAACTTAGTAACAGATGGTCGTACATCTCAAACATAACATGTGCTTCCAAATAATTTTAATTCCACCAAGAATAATGTCTTGTTTGAAAAAAGAACATTATAAGGTGTATTACCAACAAGCACTATCGATGGCATGCGATTAATTAGAAAATAAGTTGTAGAGATTGTATCAGCCCAAAATTGTTTAGGAACTTTCATTTGGAACAAAAGTGCTTGGGCTGTATCAAATAGATGCCTATTCTTCCTCTCAGCAACTCTATTTTGAGAAAGTGTGTCAACACATGATGACTGATGGAGAATACCATGTTGTCTCATGTAGGATTGAAACAACTCTGACATGTATCCTTTTGCATCATCACTCATTAAAATACAACTGATGCATTAAATTATGTTTTTCAGCATAAAAGGCACAAAAGTGAGTAAACACTTCAGAGCGACTTTTCATAAAATAAATTTAAGTCATCCAAGAGAAATCATCTAAAAAGTGACAAAATACTTATATCCAATTTTAGAAACAATAGGACATGGTCCCCAAACATCAGAATGAATTAACTCAAAAGTTGATCTAATTTGCTTATCAACCCTCGGACCTAATGTGATACAGTGCTGTTTTGCAAATTGGCATGATTCACACTCCAAAGAAGGAACAATTTGAAACTGGAATAAAGCTTCTTTAACAAAGGTAATAAAGGATGTTCCAATCGACAATGTGCTTCAAATGGAGACATGACACTTGAGCAGGCAATAAATCGAGGCTTATTTCATCAAGGATATATAGATTATCAATTACATTTCTTTTACCAATAGCCTTATGTGTCGCGAGTTCACGAAACAAGCAATGATTAGGCAAAAAAGGAAATATAACAATTAAGATCTCTAATAAGTTTACTCACATTAATTAAATTGAAGGCCAACTTTGATAGATTTAATACAGATGACAGGGTAATAGAAAAGGTTGTTTTGACTATCCCAGATCCCACAATGTTACAAGTTGACCCATTGGCTACTATGACATCAGAGGGTATTTTGTGTGATTGAAAGGTAGAAAATATATTAGGATTACTAGTCATATGATCTGTAGCACCTGAATCAATCACCTAGTTGTTCGAAGAGGAGACCAAACATGCTTTTGTCGAATCAACAAGGGTAGTAACTGAAGTGAATTCTGTAAGGGATTCCTGATATTGAGAGAACTTTGTGAACTCATTTGCCAAAACCAAAATTTTCTCACCTTTTTGATTTGTAGCCATACTTCCTCCTCAATGAAGAACTTAAGAATAGCAAGCTCAGAAGGTACCCAATAATGTAAGATTCCAAGAAAAATTAAAAATCAATTCACCCAGCAAAATAATTGTAATTGATGCTCAAAATCAAGAACACCATCCACAAAACACTATTAATTCAATATTGAACAGAATTCAACAATTGCAGTAGCATCAAAGAGAAAACCAGATCTAAATCGCTGCTACAAAAAGAATATGATCTTGGAAGTAATTTTGAGAAACATAGGAACTAGAAAGTGAGAAAGTGTTCTCCAACAATGTACCAACACCAAACAAAACTTGGGGTATGCCAAAACTAACTAGATGACACTAGATTTTGAGTCGCGAAAGGTTCTAATGGAGCATACGCTGGTATGTGTCTGACAGATGAGAGTTGCAGGTGGTGTGTGGCCTCTTGCTTCACAACCCAAAGTCTGTTCTGGCTAAAAAGGGTATCTACCTCCTCTTATTGCAACAGTGACATAAATTGACCACTTTGAAAGTGATCGATTCAAAATCATATCCTGTTTCTCTAAGAAAACAAAACAAGATCGAGTTACCTTTTTAAACAAAGCCAAAACAGGATCAAGGAGCCTATAGACTCTAATACCATGTAATCGAATAGGAGTTGATTATCCATTCTAATAAGTAAGCAAGATATAATTACAATACATTAGGTGTTAATTTAGGAAAGAAAATACAGATGGATTCCTACTATAAATCTACTAGCTAATTAAGGAATTCCTAAAGATCTGCTAGCTAATTATGCCTATGTGCATTACTAATAATGATGTCTATATACATTTTGTAACAATTACGATAACAACAACATACCCAGTGGAATCCCACAAGTGGAGTCTGGGGAAGATAAGATGTACACATACCTTACCACTACTTCATAGTGATAGAGAGGCTATTTTTGGAAGACAACCATCTCAAAAATATCAAATCCCCAAAATAGAAGATACTAGTTATTGAAAAGAAAATCGACTAAAGTTGAAAGCAAATGATAATATATAAATACACTAAAAATAAGAAATATAAGTCGGGAAAAAAATAAGATACGAATAATCCTACTAACCTACTATATCACAAGACTAGACATCAACTTACTCCTACAAGCTTATTAACCTTCTATCCTAATACATAACCTCCATTCCTTTTTAAATACAAGAGAGATGTTAGGTATATAAGTAAAAGAATACTCTATATACTGTGAGATGCCTTTTGAGGTGATCCCAAATGGAGAAATCCATGATGGGCTAGGCCCAAGAGTGGATAATACTTTACAGTGTTGGGTCAAGTCATTACAAATGGTATCAGAGCCACTCTTATGTCAACTTTGTCGATGTAGTGCTAACATTTAACTGAGTTTGGGCAAATTTCAGTGAGGCAGGACAAACCTCATTGCTGAGTCTAGGTGAATCCCATGCGGTGGGGCAAACCTCAACGAGGACGCTGAGTCCATAGAGGGGTGTATGTAACAACCCATCTTGAGATCAGATGTCCCACATTGGCAAAACACAGAAAAGATACTGGGTATATAAGTAAATGACTACTGGTCTATATACTGTGAGATGCCTTTTGGGGTAAGTCCAAAGGGACAAAGTCATGATGGGGTAGGCCCAAGAGCGGACAATACTTCACATTGTTGGGTCAGGTCCTTATATTACCTCCCTTCAATACTTTTTCGGTCTACCTCTTCGCCTCCGCGTAACCCGTAAATTCAACCTCTCGCACCTTTAACAGGAGCATCAGTACTTTTTCTCTATACATACCCAAATCATTGCAGTCTCGCTTCTCTCATCTTGTCTGCTACAGAGGCCACTCCTAACTTCTCCCGAATGGTGTCATTCTTAATCTTATCACCCCTGGTATGTCCACAGATTCATCTCAACATTCTCATCTCCGCGACCTGTACCTTCTGAGTATGTGTATTTTTGACGGCCAACACTAAATTTGTACACCGAATCAGTACACTATGGAACCTCCTCCTGAATAGACCTTCCCAAATACACCTTCTATATTCAGGAAGAGGAAGTTGAGCTCCACGCAAGGTGATAATTTGTAATGCAGATGAATATATGAGTAAGGATGAACTGTGTGATGCTGGTGAGGAGAAACAAGCCGACAGATGAGAAAAATATGTCATTAACAGGGGAAGTTGTTCGAGAAATCGTGCATACAATGGCATTGGGCCATGCAATACCAAAACTTTTATTGCCACTCCGATATC
>DF362832.1:6334-40111 GCA_000787875.1 Solanum virginianum
CTGGGATATGTATCAGGTCCCATTTTCCCGGTCCTCTCTAAATCATGATGATGTGTTCATTCTGGACTCTAAAGACAAGATATATCAGTTCAATGGTGCAAATTCCAATATCCAGGAGAGGGCCAAAGCATTAGAAGTTATTCAGTTCTTGAAGGACAAGTATCATGAGGGGACATGTGATGTTGCAATTGTTGGTAAGTACAAGGCTTGAGAAGTTCATAAATAAGTAGTGAGCAAGTGATAGATCTTTCGATATTTTGATTGAATAGTCAAAATCGCCTTTAATTATTATCATTTTGCTAGTTTCATACCTAAATTATTGATGTTTTTGTTACCCCAAGAACTATAAGTCCTTTTAAGATTAAAAATTAAATGTGGCAAAATGTTTGGGATTGCTTGCTGAGAGGTGTGTGACTGATGGAAGAAGTCTTAAAAATGAGTCCATGTGTCACAATTAGTTCATGGTAGCTTGGGGGGGGGGGGGTTACTGTGAACACCCAATTGTTTAGTATGAAACTCACGATTGGGTGATAATTTAGGGGTTTTTAACCTATTTACTTAAGAAAAAATTCAATGTGTACTGCCACTTGGAACTCTTTGAAGAAGCTTTGGGAGTGTGATGTTCACGTGGCATGTCATATTCCTTGGGGAGGGGTGTGGGGTTGGGTTGGGTATTGTAATATGAGCTCATGGAACTTCAAGAGTTTTGTGAATATCCAATAGCTTAGGTATGATACTCGCAAAGCAGTGATAGTTTAGGGTTTTTACCCTATTAACTCATTTGTTTATTATACTGCTTTCCAAATTTAATTTTTTTAGCCTTCAAATTTGTTAGTCTATTTTGTTCTTTTGCAATTAAAAATGTATATTTGGCAAATTTCTATCTTATTTTACACTTCTTAGTATCTTGTTCTTTTTTTAGCATTACAAATTATGGGTCAAAATATTCTGAAATTTGGTATATTTGAGTGTTTAGAGTTAAAGCAGGTCATTTAGATTGGGTGTTCTTTAAATTATGCATGAACTTTAGTGTCTTGCATGCTATAGATTTATATTTATGATGCCTCAAATGATTTACATAAACCAGAATAAGGGGGATCAAAATGAGTATTTCTTCTTCTTCTTAGAGTTATCTGAGTCAACTATTACGAGGAATTAAAGATTTTCTCAGAGAAAAGATTTTCTCAGACATGTTATTTTTTGGTTTTAGTGAAGTACTTCAGCCTTGCCTTTACTTCTTTATTAATATTTTGTATATCATGTGGGACTGATCCTTTTTTCTATCACATTCCCCAGATGATGGGAATTTACAAGCTGAGACAGATTCCGGTTCATTCTGGGTGCTCTTTGGTGGCTTTGCTCCGATTGGCAAAAAGGATGTTAGTGAAGATGATATTGTTCCAGATAAGACACCTGCTAAACTTTTTAGGTATTGCTGAATCCTGCTGTCCTATATTTGTCTTTAAGGTAGTTAAATTCATTACTCCTCGAATTAACCCAGTTTAAATTCACCAACTTTTTGTTCCTTGAATGATTCATAACTGCTTATACAATAACCATTCTGGCAAATTGAATTGGTGTCCCTTTTATAAAATTGCTATGGTTGGATTAGGCATGTTCCAGTTCGTTCTGGTCTTTTTCGTTTTTGTTTGTGGTAAGTAGTTACTTCTATAAAATGTCAAAAGTTAAACCCTGGACATGTAATGTATTGGTGGGTGGGACGCATTGTTCGGGATTAAGTGGGAACTGCAACGGTTGGGAAATGACAAATGGCATAAATCATGACAATAGAGGTAAACAAAGAAATGAAGGATATATTTTCATCTGTGTAGAATATGTGGAATCTTATTCTGTGAGGTGAATATGTTGCTACTATGTTCGTTTTGGTGGTGTCCATACTTGTTTTATCTCTCTTAGTTTTACTTCATTTGGAGGTTTAGCAGGCTATTGCGCAGATCAAAAAGTACCCCTGTCTTAAAATTGTTTGAATGCTAGATCCAATACTGAACACACTTAAATGAAGTTTAGTAAATTGCACTTCATACTAAATGATTGAAACATCTTTGGCGGACCATTTACTGTTGGATAGTACTTTCCATTTAAAAGGGTCTTTATACTCAAATTAGTCTAATTGAATCTTAAAATAGTTTGCATATTTATGTTGATTGCACCCCTAGTTCTTGATGCTTTCTCATCATTTGATTTTTAAATCAATCTTTTGCCGGTGTTGGTGCTAAAGTTGAACTTTTTCCTCTTTCTGCAGCATTACTGATGGTCAAGTCAGTCTCGTGGATGGTGAACTTTCAAAATCCAGCTTAGAAAACAATAAATGCTATCTTTTGGATTGTGGAGCTGAGGTATTTGTTTGGGTTGGCCGTGTAACTCAACTGGAAGAAAGGAAAGCTGCCACTC
Organism: Solanum virginianum; assembly: GCA_000787875.1. Lineage (NCBI taxonomy): Eukaryota > Viridiplantae > Streptophyta > Magnoliopsida > Solanales > Solanaceae > Solanum > Solanum virginianum. The sequence continues at coordinate 8,747 of DF362832.1, forward strand.
AAGCTGCAGAGGTAGATTGTTAGATTTTTTAGTTCTGATAGTCTTTTATGGTGAAATTTCTCATAACTAATTGACTAAATATATCCACAGGAATATCTTTCCAATCAAAATAGACCCAAGTCAACACATGTAACTCGACTTATTCAAGGCTATGAAACACATTCATTCAAGTCCAACTTTGACTCTTGGCCATCAGGGTCTGCACCGGCTGCTGAGGAGGGAAGAGGAAAAGTAGCAGGTAGATTAGTTTGAAAGTTGTACAATTATATTGTTTGTTGTAAACAGTTTAATTTTTGTCATTGTTTTTACAGCTTTGCTGAAGCAACAAGGGATTGGTGTTAAAGGTGCTAGCAAAAGTGCTCCTGTAAATGAGGAAATTCCTCCATTGCTTGAAAAGGGTGGAAAAATAGAGGTATGATCATCACTATGATATCCTTTTGCTTATAATTTGTCTGCTGATATTGCTTGCTTGTCTTTACTAAAAATGCGATTTTACTAGGTTTGGCGTATCAATGGCAATGCAAAGACCCTGGTGCCCAGAGATGATATTGGTAAATTTCACAGTGGAGATTGCTATATCATTCTTTACACATACCATTCCAATGACAGGAAAGAAGATTATTATCTGTGCTGGTGGATTGGGAAGGATAGCGTTGAGGTAGTGCAGATTGTCCTACGATATAAGGGTCTCCACATCTTCTCTTGTTGTTAATAATTCAAGTAACATCGAACATTTTCTTTTGCATATGGTTCAATTAGCATGCCATTTTAGACATTGGGATGAATATTCATCTCTTTTATTGTACTTCTAATTATATCTAAAAAATTGTATGCTCATAAATAGTGATAAATATTACACTTGTGGGGTTACATTAGGTATTTTGTTGTATAAGTAGTGATGAATAACAATGGTCATCACACCCTTGTTATTTTCATGTATTCGAATTGGATCTATTTGGACGATCTTGTAAAATTCTTTTACCTACACCTCTGTAGACGCGAAAAAAGGTGGAGAAAAGAAACATTAGTGAAAATGTGTTGACATCATACAATTTCATCTTTTGTAGATTAATTTCATATATTTAAACTTGCTATGAACATGACCTCAACTGACTCGCATATATAGATTTAGAAAAGAAAATTTGTGGAAATGTCTAGAATAATAGTTGAAAATTGAAATGCATAAAATCAAGATATTATGCTATACGAAAGTCAGGGACGGAAGATACGTAATATAGTGCTATAGTAGCACTTGTGTTAGTTTGAATGTTCGGTGTTTGATAAACTTTTCCTGTTAGGAAATCAGCAAATATAAATTAGAAGGGAGGAAAAAGAAAGTGAAGTGGGGATTGATGGACTAATTATTTCTACATTGTAGTCCTTCCTACTTTATGTCATGTATATGATAAACTTGTAGGCTTTATTTAGTCTAGTTGTGTGTTGTGGATTCAGGAGGACCAAAACATGGCTGCTAAATTGGCCAGTACAATGTGCAATTCACTTAAAGGGAGACCAGTGCTGGTATTACGTCTTGACACCTCTTTTATAGCTAGAAACTTTGTGAGGTTTTAGTATGACATGTAACATCATCCAGGGTCGTGTGTATCAAGGGAAAGAACCGCCACAATTTGTTGCAATCTTCCAGCCCATGCTGGTCCTTAAGGTACCTATTATGCAGTGTAATGCAGGCTACTGCTATACAATGTAATTTGTCATATTTATTTTATAACCGTAATGAATATCTTTCATTTTCTCAGGGTGGATTAAGCGCTGGCTATAAAAATTATATTGCCGACAAAGGCTTGAATGATGAAACCTACACTGCTGATTCTGTGGCACTTATTAGATTATCTGGAACTTCTGTGCATAACAACAAAGCAGTTCAAGTTGATGCTGTATGCTTATTAACCCTTTCAGATTTCTTCTCATTTCGGGCTGCTACTAATAGATTTCATGAACTGTTTCAGTAGTCTGGGGCCGATAAGTTCTTCTTTATATCTAGAGTATATGTTCCCTAATTAGTTCTTGTCAGTGCTTCTCTGTTGCATGCATTGGTTTTCTGCGTTTTGATGAAAGGACTTGGCTTCTAATATCATTCTTAAATGGAAAAAAAATATGGACTTCTTGTGATCTGCTAGATTACTGAACCAGTTCATCACTTGCCCTGGAGAGGCATTTCATGTTGTCCACGCAACTTGATTGGCTTAGTATATGACTAAGTTGGATTACTTATTTTTTTTGTTTCTAAACTCTGTCAGGTGGCAACTTCACTGAACTCTAATGAGTGTTTTCTTCTGCAATCTGGCTCTTCAGTATTTAGTTGGCATGGAAACCAGAGTACCTTTGAGCAGCACCAATTAGCAGCAAAAGTTGCAGAATTCTTGAAGGTGAGAATTCTCTTGAAATTGAGAACTTGTTTTCTTTTTGAGTGATCTTTTAAGTTCTGTTGTACAAGGTGATAACCTACTCCAAATGGAAAAGGTGAATCATTTTATCCTTCCTTGACGAGAACTATTAAAAATTTGTGACAGATTGTAATCAAAAAGTGTTTCTTCATTGTTCTTTTTCAAATTGAAAGACCGTGACCTCACTGATAAAAAAAAAAATAGAAGGATCCGGTCTTTCAAGTACTCGTTTACAAGATGGTTAATTAAATGGAAAGGGTGTCCTTATCATCATTCCTTGACAAAAACTGTTAACAATTTGTGATATAAATTGGGTGTCCTTATCATCATTCCATGACAAAAACTGTTAAGAATTTGTGATATAAATTGTAATTATTTTTGGATGGTCTAATGGTTATTTTTCCATCTTCAAGATCTAGCCTTTTCTTTGTTACGTGTATTGGAAATTCTGGCTATTCCTTTTTCCATGGGATGTGCGCTATTTTCTCTGTTTTGACTGATGAGGATGCATTCAGTAATTTTGTCCAAAACATAATTTATGTGCAGCATGATTTCCGTCGAACACATTGAAGGAAGTACATTAAAAATTTAACAACCTACAACAACATACCCAGTGAAATCCTGCAAAGTAAGGTCTGGGCAGGGTAGAGTGTACGCAGTCCTTACTATTACCTCATGGAGATAGAGAGACTGTTTTCAAAAGACCCTCGGCTCAATTGTATCCGCCCCAAGTAAAAGAAGAAAATAATAGATATAGAATAACGGTTAAAATGAAAAGCAATGTTAGTTCTACAAGAAAAAAAATAGAAATAACAGAATAATGGAAGAGAAGTAACAACACAACCAAAATAGCAAAACTAATCCCATAACAAACCTAAAAACCGTCACAAGGCAAGACAACCTATTCTTTTAAAGCTATGTGGCAGTTAAACATAGTACCCACTATAGTTGCCTATTTTGCAACTAAACAGTGGTAAACCTTTGAAACAATTGCACAAACACCTCTGCTCTCTTAAACCACTGCTTTCTATTTTCTGTTTGTAATAAGTTTACTGAAGTAATCAAGAAAAAGAAAGCCTTATAATGAGTATGCTGAATTGCTGATTGAATTCCAAAACGGCTGACATTATTTTTGTGGGCACAAAACTCTGAAATTTCTGTCGGTATGAGCAGGAAGTCGAGTTTATGTGGTTTTCTAGCTTGTGAGAATTTAGAGAAGCTTTGTTCTTATGTTCGCTCTTTAATAGACAATACATACTTCACATGCATATTGTCATCTATCACAAAATTATCAAAAAGATATCTACAACTGACAATATCTTGTTTGTCCTAGTTTATGCTGCATTCATCTGATTGCAATTGGTTTGGTTTTGTCAACTCAGCCAGGAGCGACTGTAAAACACACTAAAGAAGGAACAGAAAGCTCATCTTTCTGGTTTGGTCTTGGAGGAAAACAAAGTTACACCAGCAAGAAAGTAGCCGTAGAGGTGACAAGAGATACCCACTTGTTTGCATATTCAATTACTAAAGGTGCAATCCCGATCTTTTAATTTCATCTGATAATTCCTTTTGCAAATAACAAGTGTTATCTTTTAACTTTATTTGATTCTCGCTCTCCCACCGCTCACCCCACCCTCTTTTCCTTGTGTGTGGTTGTGGGTGGGGGAGGGAGGGGGGTATCGATGTGATCTGTGCTAACTATCTTTTCTACCAATTTTCATGCAAACTTTTGAATATCCAGGAAAATTTGAGGTTAGATCCTAGAGTACAAAATTCAATTCTTTTTAATTCATGAACATCTTGTATATCTGGTTTAATCTTTGCTTTACTCATTTGATAGATTGAAGAAATCTACAACTTCTCTCAAGATGATTTATTGACTGAGGATGTTTTATTACTTGACACACGTGCGGAAGTGTTTGTTTGGGTTGGTCAGTCATCAGATCCTAAAGAAAAGCAAAGTTCTTTGGATATTGGACAGGTAATAACAGTATCTAGAGATGGTTGCCTATAAATGCGTTTCGGTTCTTAATTATGCTTCATTAACCGTCGAAGTCCTGCAGAAATACATAGAGATGGCCGCATGTCTGGAAGGGTTGTCTCCTAATGTTCCATTGTATAAAGTCACGGAAGGAAATGAGCCTTGCTTCTTTACAACATTTTTCTCCTGGGATCCTGCAAAGGCTATTGTATGTGACTAAACCTTTCTTTTGCTTATCGAGTTCTAATATTTTTTGTTATGTACTACATAGTTTGATATGACATTCATGGACAGTGTAAATTACATGAAAGTGTTGCATTGATCTTTAAAGCTTTTTAATAAACTCTTGGTGGGTGGATGGAAATGGAAATATAGTACAAAGCAGGTATGTTGCAGAAACTAGAGGAAGTCAAACTTGGAAGATGGTAGCATAAACCACCAGCAAGGTTGCCAAATTTGTTATAAAAAAACATTGTTATTGAGAAAAGAGGAAGTCTTGAGATAATTACTGCAGACTCGGTATGTGTTGTAAATTGCTGCTAGTATACAGGGACTAGAAAGAGATGTAATCATGTCTCATGCAAAAGAAGATTGTTATAAAAATGTAGGAAGAATTTGTAGTAGCAGTACGGTTGTAAAGGGAAAATTCAAATTGTGTGTATGCCTTACATAGTAAGGATAACCATCTTTTCCAAATTTAACATGTATGTAATACGTCAATTGACTTTTTTTTCTTAAAAGAAATCTAAAAAGGTAAAAAGGTAACAAAGCTGGATTTTCAAGCCTTAGGCGAAAAATAAAAGTTATAAAGTTTTGTTTCTCTCATAGCCACAACTTTGCTCAAGAGACACTAAGGTTATTGAGAATTGCAAGGACTCTCACGCATTTCAGTTTTGCCCTTCATTTAATAATCAGAAGTGATTGTTTGATTCAAAACTTTGGAAACAAAGATAAAAAGAGAAAAACATAAAGAAGAGACATGTTGCTAATTGGCATTTATAAGGTTTGCTCACCCATTTTATCAGGAGAGCATTTCTGTTTGTAAGTGGGGGTTTCCGTAACTTCTGGAACTCGGTTAGGTAAATTTCATAATTATCAGAAACATTATCTGTTTGTGAAATAGTTTCTTTGTTATGTTTAAATTTGTCTAACCGCTTCATTTGGTGTCACACAAACTAGCTTTCCAGAGAAATTGTAGAATTAAAAAGCTGTGGACTATTTTTGGGATCCCAGTGCTTTTATTAACTGCAGACATGAAAATATTCGTTGGTGGTTTCCTGCACCAGAAGAAGAGTTGTGAATTGGAACTTCGTTGGCTTATTTTTTAAAGATTCTCATTTGTATTCATTGAGTTTTTCAATTGTTGCTTTAGAGCTGAATGACTCATATCTTGTAATTACTCTACAAACTAAAGCTGGTTTATAAACTCTGAAAATAAGTCATTGATCACCTTTGAGTTCACATTACTGAGCAAACCTCCTGGATTGCTTGTGGGCATCCCCATTTTTGTCTAATCATTTATCTTTTAATGTTTTCCAGTTCTGATAAAAGATTTTGTGACAAACTTATTCAACTAACTTATTATTTAAACAGGCATATGGAAACTCGTTCCAGAAGAAGGTTAAGCTACTCTTTGGGGTTGGTCATGCTTCAGAGGTAACCAGATTTCATAGAAGCAAGATGTATTTCTGCATAAATTATTTAGCTTTTGCGCAAATTGTTTATGCTTTATGTGCAAATTTGGAGAACAACATATCTTCGCTTTATTATGCTTTCTTCTAACTTAATCTGTCCATATTCGAACCACATTTAAGCAAATTAGTCACCTTTTCAGTTTGTATTTCAGGTTCATTGTCCAAGTTTCATATTCTGTCTCTTGTTCTCTTAAGGATTATGTTAGAACTGTGCTGTCATGGCTATTGTTGTGGAAAACTTTATGCTGTTACGACTTATGACCAGCCAAATTTGTGCAATATAATATATTATTTATCCTAACTCCACCATGCATGTAATATACCTTTTGCTCTATCTTTCAGAATCAGCCAAGGTCCAATGGTACAAATCAAGGTGGGTCAACCCAAAGAGCTTCTGCTTTGGCTGCTCTGAACTATGCATTTAATTCACCGTCTCCAAAAAAAGCCAGTTCTTCACCAAGGTCAGGGAAAAGTCCTGGTTCACAAAGAGCTGCTGCGGTAGCTGCTTTATCTTCTGTTCTCAGTGCTGAAAAGAAGCAGTCCTCCGAGGGAAGCTCTCCACTCCGATTAAGTAGAAGTTCATCAGTAGATCCTATTCCCCTTGGTATGAAAAACTTTCTTGCTCTTCCATTGAACTGTTATTTCTAGATCCTTCTTTTCCTATCAGATTGTGTTCTCTACTGCTGTGTCAAGACATGTTCTTTTTACTTTTAAAGTGGTTCCTTCTCTATATTTTGTATTTCAGAAGCGATGTTTCTAAGCTTTAGAATTATTGGTATTCGCTAGGTATATCTGTACACGTGCATGTTTGTGTGTGCGCGTGCGCGAATATATATATGTATGTGTGTGTGTATATATATATACATATATATGTGTGTGTATATATATATATATATACATATATATATGTGTATATATATGTATTGATGTATGTATTCATAGTTGTCTTATTAGTTGATCTAAAAGTATTACCATAAGAGCCAGTTAAAGAGTATTGAAGGGAGACCATTGCTAGCATATAGTGGTTAGAAATTTCGACTTTGAAGCAAACCAGTTTTACTTAATTGTCTTTAAAGCAAGATTCTTGTTAAGTATAATATACATGTAGGATTTTCTTTTTTCTTTAATTTGATTTTTGCACAAACAGTGAATGGAGTTACTACTACGGAGGCTATAGGCTCTAAAGAAATTCCAGAACTCAAGGAGACCGCGATAGTTGGGCATGCAGAGACTAATGGGGAAGACATAGGACCAAAGCCAGAACCAGAACAAGAGGAAACTGGCAGTGATGGTAGTCAGACTACATTTAGCTATGAACGGCTGAAGGCTAAATCTAAAAATCCTGTCACCCGGATTGATTTCAAAAAGAGAGAGGTTTGTATTTGAGTGTTGTTTAAATTCCTAAATTCTTAATTTCTGTTGAAAATGAGTTCTATTTTTCTTATTTATATCGATGGACTCTCAGGCATATCTCTCTGATGAGGAATTCCTGTCCATACTGAAAATGACAAAAGAATCTTTCTATAAGTTGCCTAAATGGAAGCAAGATATCCACAAAAAGAAAGTCGATCTCTTCTAAAATCTGAATCAAGACCAAGGCGGTGTCTCCTGTGCTCTCAATATAGCCGCTCATTGTTTCACACAGTTTCTTGCTGAAGCTACCTACTTTTACGGGTACATATTGCCATGATTAGTATTTGCATTTTGCTATCTGCTTCTATCGAGCCAAGGTTTTTGTGTTCTTGGTTTTTTCTTCCCTTCGATTTGTGATGCCTGCTTGAAGAGTGATAATTTTTTGAGTTCTCTCTTATACTGCTGTTTTATCAGTACAATGTCAAGTCTGTAGATGAAAACCAGCAGTCAGGTCAATCCTTTGATTCCTCCTTGTGTATCTTAGTTCTGATGTATCATTTATTTGTTCATTGAAGGGGTTTGTACAGACTTTATATTATATTGGCAGTAGCCATCTGCTTCTGTTTATGTTGAGGTTTCTTTTTTCTTTTTAAAGGATTATGAGTTCATAGGTTTAAGCCTTGAAAATCACCTCTAGCAGAAATGCAAGGTAAGACTGCGTGCAATAAACCTTTGTGGTCGGGCCCTTCCCTGATCCTGCGCATAGCGAAAGGTTTAGTGCACCAAGCCAATCACTGAGAAGATGATCATGTGTTAGCTTAATTAGTACTCCAAGTCACTTTCACTATATCCAATCGCCATCGAATAAATAATAACAAGATATCCAGTGGAATATCGTCATCGAAAACGAAAGATGAAAATCATGAGTTTTTTCAAATGTAATTTCAAGTGGCCTAATTATCATGCTCCTTGATTAATACAGATTTACATCACTTAGTTCCTAACGAAGGAATGCATGCTCTCGTAAAAACGTATTATACCAACCCAATGAATTAAAAATAAAATATTTTTCTTTTTGTATTACTTAACTATGGATTTAATCATGTATATTTCCATCCGTAATTTTAATTGTAAAGGTTAAATTATCCGATTTGATGTAAATATCAGGTACGAGTAAAATTTTCACTAAATGTTTTGTATGAGAAATTTTTTCACTATAATGTTTAATCTCGAGATTTTTGATTAAGGATGAATAAATCTCGTCGAACAGAGAAAGAGTGAGGTCCATTTTGAACAAATAGTAAATTGGATCAAATTACATCCCCTTTAGTTTCAAAATTGAAACTTTGCCCCACAAATATTGGGCTAAATAACAAATTTGTCCCCAATTTGTAGGCCCCATTTACCCAATGGGCTGTGGTCCGACCCAAATTGACCAAAAAAGAAACACACAGTGGCTCACCTTCAATTTACACACACTGAAAAATTAAAATTGGATCCAATAAATCCCAAATATCGTAACGAAGGTCCAGTTAGGTTTTATCGGGTTCAAAGCCCAATTCTCTCTTTCTCTCTCTTCTACCGAAATCCTAGATCTGGTTCGCCGGCGGAGGCCCAAAAACGCCGTTGACCCAGATTCCGATTTACTCAAACCGGAGCTTTCTCGTGATCTGGGTTTTGCTCAATTTCGAGGTTTTAGGTATATTACCACTTTCATCTCCTCCTATTTTCCCCCCTTTTTTCGATGTGGATTTTTGTGTTTATGTTTTTGGTGTATGATTAGTGTAAACGTTGGTGTTTTGTGTATCTAAAGTGAATGAATTCCCCCCTTTTTCGTTAGTTTTTCGAGTATTTCTCTGTTCATATATGCATATCTGATGAACTTCGTTTTTTGTTGTTTGTGCTAAAGTTAACTTTTTTATTGTTTGGTTGAACTTTCTGCTGCCATTTATAAGAAATTTTTTAGGATTTTTAAATGGTAACTTCTTGTTGTGGGCTTGAAGGTGAATTGAATGTTGAATGGTTTTTGGTTTTCTGGGTGTGTGTGTTTTATAGATCTATTGTTAGTAAGGGTGTTTGATCTGGGCTTTTGTTGATTTATTTTATGTGTGAGCCCATGTTTGATCCATTTTCCCCAATTAGATGTTTGTTTGACTTGTTAGTTCTTAGCCCATGCTTTGTGAAATGTCCATTTGACCTCTCACTTCCATTTGTAATAAAAGGGTGACCTTTGAGTTTCCTTAATACTGAAATTCGGGTCGAGTTGGGCCAGGCCTTGATGGAATTCGGGCCGAGTTGGAATAGTCCTTCTAATTTGTATTTATCATGCATTTGGTTGGGTAAAACTTGGGGATTTCTGTTGCAATGTTCACCTATATTGAGGTCCTTCCTCCTCCCAACCCATATGCACCCTGCCTGCTGTCACTAGGAACCTCCTCGTGCACTTGAGGGCCGTGTGGTTTAGCAGCAAGTTATGTAGAGGTTATAATGCAAGAATTATAATGTAAGGAGGATTAGTAATGCAAGATTATTTTGTAGTTGGGTGTTTTGGTTTTGATGTGTTCAAAATTACACTCTGTCCAATTTATGTAACTTTCTTTTTAGTTTCTCTCAAAAAGAATTACGTATTACCTTTACTGTGGTGATTTATAACTAAAGAAGTTTTTATGGCTTAGTTTAGATTATGAGTTTCAAAAGACTCTTTCTTTTTTAAACCATCCCACTTAAATTGGCCAGAGGGAATAACATATAATGTTTTTTTCTCTTGAATTTGAAATAATATATACTGTATAATTAAAAGATTTTATTTTTTTTTAAAAAAAAGGTTAGTTTGTGATGAGATACGCATAAAATAATACACAGATCCATCATTTATGCGTATTATTTATGAGGAAAGGAAATAGGAACTGAACATAGTACTAATAATGACTGATTTTTACAAATGCTGGATTTTGTGAAGATTAAATCTCCTTATCAGACCTACCAAATGATCCCTTAATGCATTATATTAAATTCATTCAGTTTCGTTGTTCTTTATTTTTTGTTATTCATCATCAAAAAGCAGGTATTTGTCACATTTATTTTGTTATTTTGTTATTTTGTTGTTCATCAGGGTTTTTAGAATTTTGACATGTTTCCAGGTTCTAACCTCCAAAGGAAAACAAATTCAAAGTCCCTTTGTTGCTCGTAAAATTTGACTTAGTCACTTTAAATTTGATTGCATTTTCTAGTACTTTGCAGTATATGTTATCGGTTTGTTCTGACAGTATCTTCTTTCTTACTAAATTGGAGGTTTCTATTAGATATACAGTGTTATTTGCTGTTTATTGTACGCTGACTATTATATTATTTTGTTGTAGTTACAGTCCTATTACTATCTGTTGTTTTTGTTACTATATATTGTTTCTTGTACTTCTATTACTTTTTTTTTTCTTTGACTGCTTTGGACTATTATTCCCTTGAGTCGAGGGTCTATCGGAAGCAATGAGGTAAGGGTAAGGTCTGCATACACTCTACCTTTCCCTGACCCCACTTTGTGGGATTATATTGGTATGGTGTCGTTGTACATACAGTGCTGCTTTAAGGCTTATTATTTATTTTTTCTGTCTTATCTTCTTCGATCACATTACTAATATTTTCTTTTTCTTGTTCTTTTTTTCAATCACTATATTATACAGATATTTGAGAGTGTATTGCTGCACATAGGATGGCAACTCCAGAAACACCTGTTACTCCGGCAAATCCCACCGAAAACCATGAGATGGTTCATGAACATGAGATGATACCTGAACATGAAATGGTGCATGAACATGAGATGAGCCATGAACATGAGATGGGCCATGAACATGAGATGAGCCATGAACATGAGATGGGCCATGAACATGAGATGATACATGAGCATGAGATGGTTGATCATGAGATAGTGCTTGGCAATGAGATGGTCCCAGGCAATGGCATGGTTTCGGACTATGATATGATTCCAGGAAATGAGATGGTTCTGGCAGAGCCACAACCCAACTATGTTGAAACACCTCCAAGCAACATAGATTCTCAACCTGGTAAGCGTAGGAAAAAGAAATCGATAGTTTGGGAGCACTTCACCATTGAAAATGTTGCTGTTGGGACTAGAAGGGCACAATGTAAGCAGTGCAAGCAATCGTTTGCATATAGTACAGGGTCAAAAGTAGCAGGCACAAGTCATCTGAAGCGCCATATTGCCAAAGGATCATGTCCGGTAGTCCTGCGTAATCAGCAGAATGATCAATTGACTCCATATAGTGCTCCTCCTAAGTTGACTGGATATGGGGGTAGTAATGGTGCACCTAAACGACGTTATCGAACTGCTTCTACTCCTTACGTTGCTTTTGATCCGGACCGGTGCCGCCAGGAAATCTCTAAGATGATTATCATGCATGATTATCCCCTTCACATGGTTGAACATCAAGGCTTTCTTACTTTTGTTCAGAATCTTCAACCTCGTTTTGATATGGTGAGTTTCAACACTGTGCAAGGAGATTGTGTGGCAACTTATCTCAGAGAAAAGCAAGCCATCCAGAAGGTGATTGAGGGAGTGCCTGGGTGGATCTGCTTGACATTAGATATGTGGTCCTCTCGCCACACTGTGGGCTATTTATTTATAACTGGGCAATATGTTGACAGTGAGTGGAAAATTCATAGGAAAATACTCAATGTCATCATGGAACCATATCCAGATTCTGAGACGGCTTTCAGCCATGCTGTTGCCGCTTCCCTTTCTGACTGGAGTGTGGAGGGGAAGTTATTTTCGGTCACTATTAATCAACCACTGGGTGATGTTGCTGTTGATAATCTTAGAGCTCTACTCTCTGTGAAGAACCCACTTGTGCTTAACGGTCAATTGTTGGTTGGAAATTGCCTTGCTCGAACTTTAAGCAGCATTGCCCAAGATGCATTTAATTTTGTGCATGGAACTGTTAAAAAAGTTAGAGATAGCGTAAAGTATGTGAAAACATCGGAATCTCATAAGGAAAAGTTTATTGAGCTCAAACAGCAGCTTCAGGTGCCTAGCACAAAGATGCTGACCCTTGATGACCGAAATCAATGGAACACAACATATGAGATGTTATTGGCTGCAACGGAGTTGAAGGAAGTATTTTCATGCTTGGATACAATAGATCCTGATTACAAAGATGCTCCAACATTGGAAGACTGGAAGCAAGTTGAGACTCTGTGCACTTACTTGAAAATCTTCTTTGACACTGCCAATCTCCTGACTGCACCAACAATTCCAACAACCAACACATTTTTCCATGAAGCGTGGAAGATTCAATTGGAATTGGCTCGTGCTGCAGCAAGTGAAGATCCATTCACCAGCAGGCTTACCAAAATGATGCAAGAGAAGTTTGATAATTATTGGAAGAGCTGTTGCTTAATGTTAGCTATTGCTGTTGTAATGGATCCACGCTTCAAAATGAAACTCGTCGAGTTCAGTTTTTCTAAAATATATGGGGAAGAAGCTGCCACCTATGTGAAGACTGTTGAGGAGGGAATCCATGAGCTCTTCAATGAATATGTGGCTCTTCCTCTACCTCTAACCCCAACTTATGTTGAAGAAGTAAATGGAAGTGCTATGAGGCAGGAGGATGGCCAAGGCCTCGATGCCTCTTGTAATGGGCTTGGACTTACTGATTTCGATGTCTATATTATGGAGACTTCAAGCCAGCAGTCAAGATCAGAACTTGATCAATATCTGGAAGAGTCCTTGCTGCCTCGTGTTCACGAGTTTGATGTGGTGGGTTGGTGGAAGCTCAACAGAATGAAGTACCCAACTTTGTCAAAAATGGCTCGTGATATCTTGTCAGTTCCTGTTTCAACCGTTGCAGCTGATTCCATATTTGGCACGGTCACCAAAGAGATGGATAGCTACAGGTGTTCCTTGCGACCTGAGACCGTGGAGGCCCTTATCTGTGCCAAGGACTGGCTTCAGAATGCATCTGTAGACACATTACCTGCACCAGTAAAAATGGAAGTTCCGATTTAGGTCTTGATTATGTGAAATACTTGTCTAGAATAGCTTTATTAGCTGATTATTTCTGTTTTCTCTTGCCTATTAACATTTGTCGTCTTTATGTTGTCCGAGAAGTGACTTTCTTGTATCATAATTTGGTACCTCTGGGCTTACTAGAGAGTTTAGTCCCCATTATCAGTCTCTTTTTCCATTGATGTCTGAATGCATGAAATCAGCTTACTGGTGCATGATATGAATATATGATTATAGTTGTGCTGTTCAAATGACTTGTCTTCTCTTTCATTCTTCTATATTTCTTTTCTTTTCTGGTCTTCATTTTGTCATTTCTTTTTCAATTTATCTCATACTATTTGATTTGCTTTACTTGTCTGGAGGATCTTTCAGAAATTGCCGGGTAGAGGTAAGGTCTGCATATACTCTACCTCTATTATTTTTATGTTTCTCATGTATAATATATCAGTATAATCATGCAAGTGGAGTTTGAAAAAAGTCAAATTTATGCGGAGGTTAACTCTATCTTTGTGGGATAGAGATCGGTTTCATAATATCAAATTTACTTGTGGCTGTACATTTTCTCTCATGAAAACTATATGTTACACTCTCAGCACGAAATAAAAGACATACACAAAGAACACCGTCTACAAAGAAATATTAAGTCTCATGCAACAACATAACGTATCATTTATCTCATCCAATTAGCTATCTATAATTACAAATCATATAACTATCCACTTAAAATCTTCATCATTGTTGGTTAAGTAAATTATAGATACTCGCTTGATATTCAATTACTTTAAATTCAACTACCGTGTCAATATTAAAACATTAATTTTTTTATTTAAATAAATATCCAATTTATATCAAGAACAACAATTGCGATCACACATTCATTTTTATTCTATCATTTTATTAATAACCGCGTAACAATTAAATAGTCCTAAAATATTTTCTTAAACAATATTTCTCATTAAAAAAGTTTTAAATATATATAAAAAAAAATGTTGTCTTACCAATAGCACATGTTTGGATGACAATTTTTTTCAAAGGACCAAAACATATTGTCTCATTGAAATATTTTTTAAAAAAAAATTGATAAAAATTATAGTTCATTGAGTGGTTATCCTCACCCCATAAAATTACCAATAAATCTCACACACACACACATATATGGCACAAATCCCACAGAAAAAACACATATGTGTGTGTATTTGTGTGTGAGAGAGAAAATATAGTTAGTTAGAATTAGAACAAAATTTTATCAGCTGTAGGGATATTTTTCTGCTCCGAAAACCAATGGCTAATACTACTCCCAATATTACAAACTCCGTTGGTATCGGAATCCGCATCCAGGCCAGAGCCCGACCCGCATCCACTTCCATGGCGGCTACTCCGTCGACTTTATCGACCGCTCTCTGCATTCCGGCCGGTTTGCTTTCGAGTCGACGGGGAGCAGCTGCTCGAGTTGATTCAGTGAACGGTCACTTGACTCGCAGCCGTACGTCCTCTTTTTTAATTCGAGCTACGGCGGAGGTGGAGCCGGCCGGAACTAGCTCCTCAGGTAGACTTACAAAGGGATTTTCTGAATTAGATACTTTTTCGTTGTCAATTGAAGTCAAATTTTGATTAATAGAGTGAAATGAACTAGGATTGGTGCGTTAGTTGATTGAATTGAAGTCAAGTATAAGTATCATGGAAATTCGAAATTGCATTTGAGTTATATAGTGATACTGGTTAATTTTGCTGCTGCAAACTTGAAGAAGCGTTCTATGTTGTCAGAATGCATATTTTTAATTTCAGTTGTTGTAACTTGGCAGCTGATTGAATTGAAGTCAAGCATAAGTATCATCGAAATTCGAAATTGCATTTGAGTTATATAATGATACTGGTTAATTTTGCAGCAGGAAAACTTGAAGAAGAGTTTTATGTTGTCAAAATGCATATTTTTTATTTCAGTTATTGCAACTTGGCAGCTGTTTATCTGCCATTGGTAGTATAATGTTGAAAATACTGATTTTTTTGTTTGTTCCAGCTCATGGTATTGAGAACGTGGTAATAATAGGATCAGGTCCTGCTGGATATACAGCAGCAATTTATGCAGCTCGGGCCAATTTGAAGCCTGTAGTCTTTGAGGGGTTTCAAGCAGGTGGTGTACCAGGGGGACAGTTGATGACAACAACTGAAGTAGAAAACTTTCCTGGATTTCCAGATGGGATAACTGGACCTGACTTAATGGATAGGTACAAGAGAAGTGTTTGGACATTTACACTTATTCAGATATCTATTGGAAGTTTATAGACAAAAGGTTTGTTTAAGGCTGAGAAATTATGTAATTTTGCTAGGATGAGGCGACAAGCTGAGAGATGGGGAGCTGAATTGTATCAGGAAGATGTGGAATTTATTGATGTGAAGAACGCTCCTTTTACTATCCACAGTAGTGAACGTAAGGTGATGCATCCTTTGGTTGCTTACTCTGTCTATGTTCTGTTATAGCTGCTTAAATCTTTAATCCCCATCGAACTGTTTGCCTATTCTGAATTGGAAGCTCGATCTTTTAAAATTCCATGTGAGAATGAGCTAATTTGATGTGGGCTTGTCAAGACCCCAGCAATCTTTTCTTCTTCTTGAGCGTCACTAAGGTTGCTTGCATCTTTGAGCTAATTAACAGTTCATATGTTTTTGTCAACTTTGCATAAGTTAGATGATAAACTTATGTATTCTCATTTGGAGTGAAAAGCTAAACGGATTTCAGACATGTAATGGAAGAAGAGAAATAGATACAACATTTTTCCTTTTCTTGGATAAAAAATGTATTATGCTATTGTTTAGAGGCATCTAAGCTCATGCTTTCGGGGTTTTCTTATACTTCTAGTACAGAACATTTTCCTTCCCAATAAAAGAAAATTCTTCTCAAAAAAGTACAGAGAAATTTTAACTACACCTTGACTTTTTT
The DNA here is from genome assembly GCA_000787875.1 of Solanum virginianum. Lineage (NCBI taxonomy): Eukaryota > Viridiplantae > Streptophyta > Magnoliopsida > Solanales > Solanaceae > Solanum > Solanum virginianum. Next base: position 25,137 of record DF362832.1, read on the forward strand.
ATGGATTCACATGTTTTCCCTTCAGAAGTGGTTTAGCAAAGTACAAGCATACAATTTGTATTCCATTTTTTTAGTTTTCTCTATACTTTAAGAGATCTAAAAGATGTTGACATGGTAGAACAAGATGCCTCACACTTTGTTGCCTTTTTTAGTAAGGTTAAGTTGCTGCACTGTGTAAAGAACAATACTATTGGGAGTACCTTAGCGATGATATAAGAGTCTGACTTGTTCTCTGTACCTTTGATGCATGAAAAGAAAGAGCATCCTACTTTAAGAGATTAAAAGATGTTGACATGGTAGAACAAGATGCCTCACAATTTGTTGCCTTTTTTAGTAAGGTTAAGTTGCTGCACTGTGTAAAGAACAATACTATTGGGAGTACCTTGGCGATGATATAAGAGTCTGACTTGTTCTCTGTACCTTTGATGCATGAAAAGAAAGAGCATCCTTGTTTTTTTTTTTTTACCTTTTACATGTAAAAGAAAGAGAATCTTTGGTTTTGTTTTCCGTCTAGAATCCTCAAGTCTCCGAGGCTTATCTGATACATGAGATGGTCATGAAACATTCATCCATATATGTGACACCAGCTCTCTTTTGATTTCCTTTACGATAACAAAAGGGAAGGGTGTATTTGTTTCATATGTTGCAAGAGATGTTGGGCTTGAAATGCATTAGTTCTTGCAGTCGCAGATGCCAGTTTGATTCTTAGACTTCGAGTTGGCTTACTCCCATTCATATGTGGTTCCCACATTAGGGTTCTTGTTTTGGATCACTGCTCACTTCTTTATTTTTCAGGTAAAGTGTCATAGCCTTATTGTGGCTACAGGAGCCAATGCAAAAAGGTTGGGATTACCTCATGAAGATGAATTTTGGAGCAGAGGAATTAGTGCCTGTGCAATTTGTGATGGAGCATCACCACTTTTCAAGGGCCAGGTCCTTGCTGTTGTTGGAGGCGGTGATACAGCTACAGAGGAAGCAATATACTTAACAAAGTATGCACGCCATGTCCATTTACTTGTCCGCAAGGACCAACTAAGAGCATCAAGAGCAATGCAAGACAGGTAATTGATGTTTATGTACATTTCATACATTTTTTCCCTCTCAATGTAATAGCACAAGGCATTAGAATTCATCTTAAAATCAACGTTGTAATCTGAGTGGGCCAATTTGGTTTCTTTTGGAGAGGGTTGTTAGGGTCATATAATACTCTTCTCCTTTGTAATTGTTTCCCTAGTTTAAAAGGCTTGAAATGATGTAGAACTTAAATATTTCGTGAAATTGCCAGATGTCATTTTAAGGCATTACAGACTAAGAGATGAATGACAGGAGTGCCTTCAAGCGTGATATCATGGCTGCTTACTAGTATGATATGTTAATGTAATCTATAAAAACATCTAAGGAAGTTCTCTTGCTCTAAGAAGTAAGAAGTCTACACAGACGGATGCTTTACCTATATTTTTGCAAATCACTATCTACTTTGAATGTGTTGGTTCTTTACTTTAAAGCAACATGTGCATTTGTACTATCTTTTTTGCTTCTTCTAGGCCCTGCCATATGAGGCACTTACATTAGAAGATCCCAATGAAAGTTGTGAGCTTTGGCCTTGTCAAAGGCCTCTATCTGAGATTCATCCATGCCTGTCTTGTTTGTGTTCTTTAATACTCAGCATTTTATTTCATTATCTTATCAAGTACAATAGACAGTTCTTGGAATATCGGCTTCACAATGTTCTGGAAAGGGAGTCACCAGAGATTATATTTTCAATTACACCTTTCTAGTACATATTATCAGTTTTGTTAGAGGCATTGCAATAAATAGCAATATAAAAGGGTTCATTATTGTGTTCTACACACTAGTGAATGTGCTCTCCATATTACAGTATCATCATGATTTGAGTTCAGGATGCACCTCCAAGTCACGTTAAGTGATTAACAGAAGTAGGTGTATCCTCCGGATGAGTGCTTTGATAAATAATCCAGTGTTTCTTGATTGGTTTGTTGCTGGTTATTTTCACTTTGACTCTTCCCTAGTTTAAATCTATTGCCACTTTTATTCTACTTCTGATATACCTATTTCTGTAACCTCATTCTTTGAAGCGGATTGAATTACTAATGATCTATATATTTCAAGTTTCAACTCCCTGAAATGTTTGTTTAACAGGTTGATTATGGGGAATGTTTCAGAGTTTTCAACAATCCAAACATCACTGTGCATTTCAACACTGATACTGTGGATGTCGTCGGCAACACAAAAGGACAGATGTCAGGAATTTTGATCAGAAAAGTTGATACTCAAGAAGAATCTGTGCTGGAGGCAAAAGGCTTGTTTTATGGCATAGGTCATTCACCAAATAGTCAACTGTTGGAAGGCCAAGTTGAACTTGATAGCTCAGGCTACATATTGGTCAAGGAGGGAACAGCAAACACATCTGTGGAAGGTGTATTTGCAGCTGGAGATGTTCAGGTACTTGCAGCAGTTTATTATTTCAGTTCTGCTGAGCTTTTTCCTTTTTTTTCCAACAATTGTTGTACTCATAGTGTAACTTCACACCTGAGGACGTTGAGGTTAATTGTGCATGGCCCCTTTAGATGTATCATGTGTGAATGAACAACATGACTCTAGCCTGGTCACTGAGACATTTGAACTAAGTTCTCAAGAAAAGTTTCGAATAAGTTCCTCTTTAGCAGGAACAGGTGTGAAATGAGAAAATGGTTGTCTTCTCGTTTATAAACTTAATTTTTAAGCTATTGCAATGAAAGAAGGGAGCCATCCAATGAAAATATAATGTGATGCCATTCATCAGACTTTCTCTTTGGGAATTCTTAGGTTACCTGGATAGAGGAAATCCAAATGCAATTTCTGATCATCTTGTTATCTGCATTGTCTTTGCAGCTTCTAATCATGTGATTTGCATTTGTATTTGCAGCTTCTTATCGTCTTGTTATTTGCATTTGCATTTGTCTTTGCAACTTCTGATAGTGAGATACTTCCAAATACCACCATGACATGTTCTCTGTATGTAGGATCATGAATGGAGGCAAGCCGTCACTGCAGCTGGCTCGGGATGTGTAGCTGCTCTATCAGTGGAGAGATATCTGACTAGCAAAAATCTTCTTCTTGAATTCCACCAGGTATTTGACTTCGAAAAGAACTGATTTGCGATCTTGACTCCTTTATATTTTCTTTACAAGTCATTTGATACATGTATATTGTCATGCCCTCAAGTGGTTTTAACCCAGCTCCTGAATGTTGTTGACTTACATCTAATCTTTGCATTTTCTTAATGGTAGGTATTTGTAAATTTCATAGCCTTCATATCCCCATGAAATGCAAGTATTAGTCTTGGTAGAAAATATTTGCACGTTATTACCTGGTAGTGCTTGGTATCCTGGTGATCTAATTTAATGCTTTCAAAAATGTGTAAGGGTACTTATGTAGGATGTTAGAGTATCTATGCAAAGCTATCTGCAGACCCAGATTAAGTTGTCTACACTTGATGATCTCTGAATGTCATTGACCATATATGAGAACAATTAGAACATTATTACTTATGGGTTGTTGTATCATCTATGACAGATATTGTACGAACAGTTTTTTATCTTTATAAATTTTATCTTGATTGAAAGAATTCCGTCAAGGTGGTCTAACAAAGAAACTTTTGTGCTTTCTGAAACATCAAAGAGATGCATTTAAGGTTGTCTCTTGAATTACCCAGTCAATTTTACTTTTTTCATCGGGAAACAGAAAACTAGAAAGAAATACATTCTAATAGTTGATTAATTTATAGATGCTCTGCAGTGCTGCATTATCTTCTGTTTCTTGCCCGAGTTTTTGGTGATATTATATAGTATAAGGATGAGTAATTTATTTGTAGTACTCTTATCTTTACCTTATCAAAAATAAAACTACAGCTGTAGTACTTTATGGGTTATCTGAAGTAAACAGGGTTACACCAAGCAAGGGGCTTCTTTACTTCTCTATTAGAACCTTCTACTTTTTTTACTGTATAACTATTCTTAGAATTTTAGCTATTGTCCAGTATGCCTAGACCAATAGTTCATTATCTAATGAATCTTCCTGAACCTTTTATCTCATCAGCCTGCTACTGAAGAAGTTAAGAAGGAACTCTCTGAGAAAGATGTACAAGAAGGTTTTGATATAACACTTACTAAGCACAAGGGCCAGGTATGAGATCTAGGAAGCTTAGATATTCCTGATTGTTATGTTCGAATGGCTGTTTACCTTAGTCTGCATCCCTATCTGTTAACATTTATTCTGTTTTCCTTCTCAGTATGCATTACGGAAATTGTACCATGAGAGCCCAAGACTTATGTGTGTACTGTATACATCACCAACATGCGGCCCATGTAGGACCTTGAAACCAATTCTTACCAAGGTATGCAACTCTTTTTTTATAGAAATCTTACTGAAGATGTTTAACTTTTACGTGTCCTTTCAATTATTTGGAGTGGAGTACTGTCAACGTACTATGTGGCAATTTGCCTTAAAAGGTTCTCTTCTTTCAATATAATTTATCATTTTGAAGAAAGCTGAGGACTTGAAATCTTATGATCTCGATGAGGTTACACAAATCTTGAAATGAACCTTAAAGAACCTCCGATAAAGATTGTCTAAGAGCTTTGTCCTTCGAATGACTTGCATTTTCTCTTACTTCTACTCGGTAATAGTTGATTTGATTGGCTGCTTTGCTGTTGAGTACTGGCTTTTGTAGTGCATACAACTAATCTGTTCAGTTGTGCTTGTGCAATAGGTCATAGATGAATTTGACAAGGATGTCCACTTTGTTGAAATTGATATTACTGAAGATCCAGAGATTGCTGAGGCAGCTGGCATTATGGGTACTCCATGTGTACAGTTTTTCAAGAATAAGGAAATGCTCAGGTTGGTCACATTTGACTGCTGGTCCCCCCGCCCCCCCCTCCCCCCGACCTAAATAGTTGTCTTCTTCTCTTAATTTGTTGTTACACAAGTTCCATCTCAATGAACTTTCAGAGTAGTAAAATAAGTCGAGCTAGTCATTGCTCAAGCCCTATGAACTTGATTTCATCAGCAATGCAAATTCTTGCAGCTTCACTCTTTATTTTTCATTGTCCTAAATCGATTTCCTTATGTTACCTCAAAATTCTTTTTTCTGTGATGTTGATGTATCTTAGGAAGATACCATCTTTGACTAAACCTCTCTTTTTGGCTGTCCTATACTTGTTACATGGCAAACACTAATATATTGCTCGTTTTCTTGCCTGATTGTTCCTCGAAGATGACACTATTTCACCTCTGCTATTCTCCGGTCTATGACAGTATAAATATTCATGTCCAAGTTCCAACCAAACACACCTGAATATGATTTGGGGTATGAGTATCATCTGTTAATCTATTTTCCATGAAATCTGCTAAGAATGTTTTATAACCAACCCAATGGAGCCTTACATTCTTCCTTATGTTATGCAAGCACTTAGCACTATTGTTGATTGAACCTTTTACGTGCAAATTATCATTTTGCCTCTATCCACTGTCCTAGTTACCTGTTTTTTACACCACTCCTTATAACCAATTCATAATCAGCTCGACATAAACTCGTGCTAATTCAACTTTTTTGTGTATATGCAGGACGGTATCAGGTGTTAAAATGAAGAGAGAATATAGAGAGTTTGTTGAAGCAAATAAATGAAGGCTTTTCGGTTAATTATTTGTACAATTTCCATTTTTTACAACCCCTTCACTTAAGTTTTACTTATTTTTTCTTATGCATGGTACCCAAATCAATTTTGTTCAGAATGGATGATTGAGGAACACAGCCCTACCTTGTATTAGCTTATTTTAATACTTAGAAGTCATAAAACAGATGTTTTTTTATCGCAAATTTAAAAAGTGAAACTTGAAAATGTAGCATGCAGCAATGTTTATTGCTATTTTCTGGAAAAATGTCACCACTAAAACTTGAGTTCAGTGACATAGGGGCTAAATTTTCAAGCAAAGAATGAGATACCAAGAAAATTGATGATACATTATGGTACAGAATGGGTTTCAGTTGCAGTTGATAGGTTTTCAAAGGATGATATCAAGTTACAGAATCAGAGGCATCAGGAACGTCGTCTAGGATGACAGGACCTAGTTTCCCTGTTCTAAATAAAGTAAGAAATTTCTTTGATACCATTATCCGAGCCTCTGAAGCCTTATGAGGTATCTTCAGAGCCTTCTGCAACGCTTCAAACTGGTGCTCTATTAGAAGCTCCAGGTCAGATTCATCTTCCAAACTACCACTGAACTCCGAGAGGGTGATGCAAAGTGTGCGTAGGACTTCACTAACCATATCCTGTGCACAAAAGACCCTCATAAAAACAATGGCAACCAAAAAAAGGCAGCAGCAAAGTATGAAAACACAACACAGTGATTGATGGCGTTTACTAGGCTAATCAGCAGAGTTGATTACGTCTGTTTTATACATTAGAAGGTATGGAAAAATACAGTAGAGTTGTTACGAAATCCAAATTCTAAGATCATTTCTCACCTGAACTTGGTAGGCATTAGATTTGTTCAAGGGCTTCTTTCCCTTGTTTTGAAGATCCTTGATAATACATTCAGGTTTCTTTTCCAACTCAAGGTGAGGGTCCTTAGTTTCCCTGTCAACCAAGTGCTTCCACTGAAGAGGAGTGCCTCGGGTGTTTAAAACTGCTAATAGGTATTGAGCAATTCGCTCTTCACCAACTACCGCATCTTTCACAGACCCTGCTTAAGCATATATGCAAACAGGAATAGCTATAAATATTGGACATGAATAAATTACTAAAGGTAGTCATGGATCCTGCTTCAAATACGTAGCACGTTGCACTTTCCTATAATAGTTTGTTTCTCCGATCAACTGCAAATTACAGACTCTTGAGGTTCTTAATTAGTCATTTGTTTTACTATTTGATAAGTAACATTACGTGAGTGTGTTTTTATTCCGCGGCACGAAATATTTGAGATCAATCAGCTTAAAACAGCGGATGGACCAACTAAACCTTACTGGAGCTTCTATAATGCATCTAATTTAGAAATGTAAACACCACAAAAGAACTTTATGTAGTCATTTGTTTTGTTTACTTGTACTTTGAGAGCTATTAGCCAGTTCCCGGAGGGAAGGGAGGAGATTATGCAGAGGACAGAAAAGACAGTAACCATGTCTATCGAGCAATGCAACAAAATTAGTTCCAAGTAAATAAATAATGATTTGTTAGGAAATAGCCTTTCTCTTGGGGCATAAGAATCTTCACAGGCATATGGATCTCTCTATGTGGTGACTGTGATCAGCCTTCCAGAAACTTTGCCAGAAGCGACTAGTCGTTTTTCCAAAATTAACCATTTGCAGGCCCCAAAATCTAATCATATATCCAGTTTTATAATCTACGGTTCAATAAGATACACACCTGCAAGAGCCAGCTTTAGCCCCGTTTCTATGTCTGGAATACTTGGAACCAACACTCCTGGAGAGTCCAGCACATAGACGCTAGGTCGATGTGCAATCTGTATGCAATAGCGTTTTAGCATCAGTAAGAATAAGCAAGACAAGAGCACACCTTTCCTTCTACAGTTTCCACAATACGAGGGCAATAGAACTATAGCCATTAAGAAACAAGCAACAACTGCATAATCTGACCACCTATGTTGTTGAATATTTCTAACCTTGAATCCAGCAATATCTTGAGTAACACCAGGCAAAGGCCCCACTCTAGCCCTCTTCGTCTTCTCCTGCACTAAGATCATAACCATCAATAGGAAGTAAACTAAAAAACATAGCCACTATCAGCTTCCTATAACAACACCCAAAAAGAATCACCAACAAAAACAAGCTTCACCTGGAAATCGAGATAATGCAATTTGATGGATGGAGTTGATTAAAGCCGATTTGCCAACATTAGGAACACCCAACACCATGACAAGGAGAGTCGGTTCCCTTGTCATAACCTCCTTCAGTTTGAACTCAACCAGATCAAGAAGCTTTGGAATATGAATCATAGAAATTGGATTAAAAACTCTCAGAAGAGATTGGCAACCTATAAAAAAATTCAAATTTCTTGATCCAAGATCCAATTAACTAGATGTTTGAATATGGAACACATGCTTTAAATGCTTATACCAGAAGATATAATGTATTGATCATAATCTGCACTTCTTATTATTATTACGAGAAAAGAGTTAATAGGTAACTACGCCTCCGTCTTTTACATGTTTACTCATACCAATGGTATGAATCATGAGTTTTCAGCAAAATAAGAACATGGAATAAAGGATGACTAACCTTATGTACAGAACTTCTACTGTGTGCATTTATTGGGAGGCACTCTTGTTTATGTGAATTGAAATAACTAATCCACCTCTGCATGGAATGAAAAAAGAAGTTTCACCAACTAAAATTTGAAAAGCAAATACCAAGTAGCTTGTAGATTCATATAATTCCTACAAGTTTTTCCTCAAACAAGCCGAAGTTTCAAAGTTGATAAAATAAATAATGTCAAAATAATTGCATTCTAATAGCACAGTTGACATATTCAATGCAAATGACAATTCCATGAAAGAACTAACTAGTAACACAACAGATGCTACACATACATTAGACTATTCAGCTTTGAGATTCTAAGTAAAACCTAAGACATTGTTGGAGAAAACATAAAATTGACTTTACCTTTTAAGTGGCCCAATAGCATAAAAACTTGCTACCGTTTATATTGTCAGCGTATAGAAGGTAAATTTTAAATTAATTACCATGTGTGCCCACTAACTTGCATAGAAAAGTGACAGGAACCTTTAAGGGTTTTGATGGAGTAGTATGTTCTCCTTCATTCTTAATCTAGGGTTTAAGGTACAAACCTCGAGTATAAAGTCATCTTTGATAAGAAATATTTGACTTCCAATGCGAGACTCTCTTAACACGAATTTGGATTGAGTCATGCTCAATATGGAAAATCGAATTGAAAAAAAAAATAACAATACAGAACAAATAAGATAAATGAAAAAAGATGTTGTTTAGAGAGTGACAGACTTCTGGAGTTGAATTAGATTAGTCTCACATCGGAAGAAAAAAGAAGCTCCTAGGGTGGAATTCGACTGGACCCCATTTCACGACCAGGTAGAGCAAACACTGATTCTGCTACACACTCTGGTCACGATATGGACTTCCAGTCAAACTCAATCCTAGAAGTCAACTCATTAAAGAAGAATTGTGCAAAACCATATAAAGAGACCACACATCTTTTTTCCATCCGATGTGGGACTCTTCGACTAACAGTACTGCATTGTCTTCGCCCTGTATCTCATAAGGTAAACAAAATCTCTATTGCATTAGCTAATAGACAAGCATATGTTAATACAAACATGAACAAAAGATGCAAACTTTAGGATTCTATTTATTCTTGGTAGACCCTCGATATTCGAGTAGCAAATGTTGCACATCTTTGAACTTCATTAAAACAATTTAACTTGATCAAGATCCTCATTTCAGTAAGGGAAGCTTATCTTTCCCCCCTTAGAATACGATCGTTATATTCTCAAGGCGAAAAGGACTAGAAGCAATAGACACCCAAGCCCCAAGGGTGTCTCCTAATACTAACAGTCAAATGAAGTGGATTGAGAACCCTAACGCCTTAAGACTCGAATCCAGGCAAACACGCTATGTAATTTCTTTAGAAAGCAGTGAGTACATATAGAATTGATCAATATACACACAAGTTAGGCCGAACACCACATCTATATTAAAAAAAAAAAATTAATCTAAGCTCCCTCATAGCTTCTTTTAGCTATTTATGAGATAAGCTCCAAAAAAAGTACAAAACATGCTAAACTTTGAAAAGAAGTAATTACTATCATTTTACTACTTGAAGAGGATAGTTAGAAATTCATACATGCATAAGGTTGCGGTTGGCCAAATCCTGCTTATTGAGAGCAATTACACGTCTTTTCCCAGAAAGCATCGGCTGCAAGTCTTCATTCGCCGACGACAACGGTAGCTGCACAGAATAATTGGACTCAATAAGAGCAGAATTCATCAAAATAAATTATCAATTTTATGGATTTTTGGAGAAGAAAAAATAAACATACACGAGCATCACGAACTTCAATTACGAGATCACAAAGTTTGAGTCGTTGGCGAATAGCACGAGTAGCTGCAGCCATATGCCCTGGAAACCAATTGATGTTTCCACCACTTTTCGTGAAACCCATTTGCCCTAACCATCCTTTCGCTGCTCGTCCTCCTTCTCCCATCTCTCTCTCGCTCTCCCGCTCTCTCTCTCACCCACACACTCTTCTCTCTCCTCTCTCTCTCTCTCTCTCTCTCTCTCTCTCTCTCTCTCTCTCTCTGCTTAAACCCTGAAGCTTTGATTCACTGTAACAATGGAGTTCCTTAAACCCTCTTGGGCCTCTTTCAGTGAACCGGAAATTTAAGGGAAGCCCAATAGGCTTTTTAACAGATGGTGAAATTCATAAAAAAAAAAAAAAAAAAAAAAAAAAAAAAAAAAAAAAAAAAAAAAAGGAAAATTACTTGAGTAGATTCGTTTTAATAAATAATTATTAATTTTAGCAATAATTTTTATTTATTACCATTTATAACAATATATATCAATACTGTACTTGTACTAAAAGTGCATCATGCATTCAATATAAATATATTATAACTGTTTAGTGAAAATAATTTTTTATTGCTATAAATGGTAAATATTTTCTTAATTTAATATATCTACGTAAGTTTCCCATCATAAAAATAGCCATTTTTTTAGACCTTATAATTTGAAAAATGGCGACTATGATGGAGTTTCAATTTAGAGACGATAAAAATTTAGAACTCCACGATATTATCGTGAAATTTCGTATGTATAACTTTACACCTCGTAATAGTGAGTGTTTTTTTAGAAATGTGATTGAAGAAATGACCAGTAAGTATAAAATGGCAACTGTGATGGAGTTCCAATTTAGAGACTATAAAAAAATTAAAACTCTGATATTATCATGAAATTTTGCCTGTATAATTTCAGACTTTGTAATAGCGAGTTTTTATTAGAAATACTTGAAATGCAATCCATAAAAGAAACATCAATACTTAGATCGACTAGAATAAGGTGATCATCAAAAGGATGTATGTGATTGGGAAAGTGATCGATAAATATTATTTCACTATTTGGGACAAAGATCATATAAATTAATATCAACCTTTTTGAGTAAAATATATATCTTGATTATTTATACATGTCCATCTTAACCATGTGAAAATCAATCTTTCATTTAATTTTTTTAATAATCTATTTTTTATTTAACCAAGTTAAATAATAATAATAATAATAATAATAATAATAATAATAATGATATATATATATATATATATATATATATATATATAGTTGGCAACAAGAATATAATCTTCTCATGCATCTTACATCATTATATTATATATAGTGAAAAAGAAAAAAACTTACGTGTGTACATTTCGACCATTTAATTTGTCAAATATGATTGAATATATTACATATACATTATGTCTTTATGAAATTTATACTAAATATTATTATTTATGTTCAAGATCCATATCCATTAAAAAAATGTTGAGAACAAATAGTGAGGAAGAATTGGCAAAATGGTGGATAGCAAGTCATATACAAATAATGCAACGTCAAAACCACATGGAAAAGTATACCTTTGTCCTCCTAACAATAATGCATTATAGGAGAATTTAGAGCAAACATTTGAAATATCGTAGGGTAAAAAATAGCTATAATTTGCTAATATTACGATTCGTAGCTATATATTATAGGAGAGAGGCGAGTGAAATCAAGAGAGGGGGAAAAATGGAGAGAGGCGAATTATATATGTGTTACTGTCAAATTGTATGTGTATATTTGTTAAATAATTGCATATGTATAACTGATATACATATCTATTTATATATCTGGCAAGGGAGATTGGGAGAGGGAGGAGAGAGGTAAGCGATATCGAGAGAGAGGGGAGAGAGGTGAGCGAAAGTGAAGAGAGACGAATTGTATATGTATATCTGTCAAATAATTGTATATATGCAACTAGCATACATATATATTTGTATATCTGGCAAGAGATTGCAGAGAAAGATGAGAGAAGCAAGAGAGAGAAAGGGAGGAGAGAGTAAACATCAACAAAACCTAACTATAACTATAAATTGTTATTTTTTCAAACTATAGCAGAATAATATATATACATATCATATGTTTATCTAGTTGGATAATTTACTCTTTCATAAAGGACGATGTTTGAAGTGAGTGGGGTACCGATGCTGAATTGAACCAAAAAGATGTGATACAATAATAAGAATGTTCAAGGTTTTATTTTACGACAAACATCAAGGTGAGTTGAATTTATTAAGCAAACAAAATCACACATAGTGAAACAAAAATAGATTTGATTTTTTTTTCTTTTCATGTTTTTTTGTCAAGTCCTAATAAGAAATATACTAAGCTCAGGTCCTCCATTTCCATCAAGATTCATCATATAAAAAGCTTCTGAGTCACGATTCCCTACGACTCGTTCAAAATTAGCCCTCATATACATCAACTCACCGTCCAACTCGCCCCCCGTCCGACCATCACCCACCACCGGAATAACACCAGCCCCGACCGACACATTCCGCACAGTATGCAACACGTGTCGGTCAGAGTCCATGCAGGCACGCAAAAGCGCGTGCCCACACTTCCTTCCGTTACAATACATGGCCCACCTAGGTTCCCGGAAGAGCCCCAATTGCCTGTTGCCACGTGGCACTTTGTCGCACTCCAGCGCGATACGAACAAGGCCCGATGACATGTCTCTGACTAAAGTAGATGTTGACATCGCGAATTCAATCAAAAGACTCGGTTCTGATGATGTGGAATTATTTTGAACCGCAAAGCTGACATGGCCTCTCCGGTGACCGAACAAAGTTCCGGTGACTTTCCGACATGCGTTATAATGCGTAAGATATGTCGTTGGGAAATATTTAAGCCACGTAGGGCATGTCGGAAGTATAGTGCGGAGGGAAATAATTTTGAGAAGAAGAAATTTGAGAAACTGAAAATTAAAGTTGACTTTGACTTTGACTTTGACTCTATCACGATTATTTTGATGAACATTAGGAGAATTATGCGAGTAATTCGAATCGCGATGAATGATAGAAGTACTTTGGTACTCTGATGCAATGGCAATTAGGTTGTTGGAGCAATCACTGCTGCTTGTTCTTGGGATGGTACATAGTTGATCATATTCTCTCATATTTGAAAATTAGAACAAAGAAAAAAGGAGATTGATAAGGAGGATTTGATTAATTGTTAATAATAAGATGAGAAAATGAGAAAGATCAAAAAGATGATATTTATGTTTGGAGGTGGGCAAATATATTATATAGAGAGAAAGGGAAATTATGGATGTTTTTGGCATGTGTTGCCTATTTAAAACTTTAAATAATGTTCATATCCTTTTATCTTTTTTCATGTAGCCCACCTTTGGTCCCGAGTGTAGTCAGGGGCAGATCTAGAGAGAGTTGAGTCGGAACAAAGTTAGAGGGGGTTAATCGTCTAAATTTTCTTTAGCAAGATATTATATTATTTATACATTCAAAATGTATTATTTATGTGTGTAGTAGTTGTTGAATCGTTCATTCGACATCTAATTAGTATATTCACCTCTTCAAATGTAGCCCATCTTTGATCCCGAGTGTAGTCGGGATGGATCTAGAGGGGATTGAGCAGGGACAAAGTCAGAATCAGAGGGGTCGTCTGAATTTTTATTAGCGAGACATTATATGATTTATACATTATTAAAAGTATTATATATGTGTGTAGTAAATGTTGAATCGTCCCCTGACATTTAATTAGTATGTTCACTTCTTCAGATTTTGAATACCTTTAGTAAAAATCTTGGCTCCACACTGGCTAAAGTGTTCACTTAATCATCCCTTAGTAGAAAATTATATTGCATACATGAAGTATAAACACAATATTAGATGTCGGAACTATGATTTAAGAGTTCAAAATTCAACATACGAAGTTTATAATCTAGGCAATATATTTTTATTGAAAATAAAATGCATATTCAAATATAATTTTCAGTTATAAAAATTATTGTTTTAATACAGCTTCAAAAACTCTTTTTCTTATAAAAAAAATAAAATTAAATTTATGATCAAACGTTAATTAAGACAACTAATTGTTTGGATTTGACTATTATCTTCACATCCAAAGTTATAGTTGTTAATGTTAAATTAGACTCAATTGAAAATTTTTCTTTCGAATATGCATGATATTAATATTTTTGTCCATGAGACCATGACAAGACAAAATCATTTGAAGTTTTGAATATTATTAAAATATTGCACTTTTTGACACGTATGCAATGACAAAATATTAGTACTGTATTTATATTTTTTTTCCTCTTGGCTTGCTTATTATTATTGTACAATATAATATATGATATATCTTCCTGATCGGATCATATAGTTAAATGTGTAATTACAAAAATCCAAGATTGTCCTTTATTTTAATTTGCATGTGAGATTCTATCTTTCACCATTTTACTATTACCATCTAATTTTGACTTATGCTCTTTTTTTTTAATAAGTTGAATTAGTTTCATAATTTCATTTAATGAAACAATATAATTTACAATTATTCACTAAAAAGGAAAAATCAAATTAAATAAACGTATGAAAGTAGAAAAGTCAGTATGGTGCCTCCAGTAGATGTGCAAATTGAGTGAGTCAGTATATTATCCCGGGATACGTGCAAATCGAGTGAGTCAGTATAGTGCTCCTGTAAACGTGCAAATCAAGTGACTTAGAATGTTGCCCTGGTATACGTGCAAATCGAGTGAGTTAGTATGGTGCCTTTGTTGGAAGTTTGGCTCACTTCTAGAAGCCTACAATATGAAGCTTCCCCTGATGTGGAATTATTTTGAACCGCAAAGCTGACGTGGCCTCTCCGGTGACC
>DF362831.1:0-10764 GCA_000787875.1 Solanum virginianum
TGATACAGTTACTTTGATTTATCAAATAAAAAAATCATTCAAGTATCTAAATAAAGTATAAATGTTAGAATGAATAAGTATCAAGTTCATTGAACAAATAGGCACTTATTTTTGAAAGAATAAATTCACTTATAAAAAATGTCAATGCTAAAGAAATTCATAAAAATATGTTAACTGCTACAAAAACAAAGAAGAAAGTATTTGTCCTTTGACAAAGAAGAATAAACGATAACGACTTCAACTTTGTTCCTTTTTTTTACATATGATTTTCGAACTGTGGATGTGGAACTTGATCCTGTGTCCTTCATCATTATTATCTCTTCTGGTAAAATTTCATCAACGAAATTGTGCACAATGTTATGAGCAACTTCTTTCGTTGGGTCTACTGAAGGTGGATGAACATTGTCACTATCAATAATTGATTGGGTCAAACCAAGACTGTATGATGGCGACAAATTCGTAAAAATATGTTAACTGATACAAAAACAAAGAAGAAAGAAAATGAATTCCTGTTCAAAGGAAGAAGAAGATGGAAAGTCTCTTCGTTTTTTATGATGAAGCAAAAAAATGCATAATTTTGAAATTGCAAATTAAATGTGAAAGATTGAGTAATTAATAAGTGATTTGATATTGATTAGAATACTACACTAAAAAAACTGTGCTAATTAAGGAGTCACAATTAAGAGTCAGTTAGTTTTCCTTAATTAACATAACAAACTTAAATTCTCAGGACTGTTTAATTACGTATCAATGGTAACATTTTAGGTATCATTTGCCTTCAAAAAGTTGATAATTTTAGTAATTTGGTAAAAAGTCGAGATTTATAGAAATTTCTATCTAACAGTATGGTGTTTATAAAATTTTTACTTATATATAATCCTATGGTATTAAATCCAATGTATTAGTTAATACCACCAAATGAGAGACATTAGTTAAGGATATCAAAATAAGCTCAAATATAGGTAACCCGTTCAAAATTTTATGGGTTGCGCTCAAAATAATTTGAATTGGGTTCAATCTCAATCCATTTAAGCCTTAACCCATTTTGAAAGAATCCTCAATTGAGCTCAATTTAGTCTCCAATTTTAACTCGTTCTAAGATTCTTTACTTGCATAGATATAATGTATATTTTCTATTTGTTTTTTATTTTCTATAGGTTATCTATCTATTTGTAAACCTTTTTTTTGCTTGAGTTGAAATTGAAATTGAAATTGTGGTTATCAAAAGTGTAACTAAAAATATGTTAAAATATTCAGATTGAGTGGGTCATGACCCAATTCAAATTTTAATTCATTTGAGCCCAATCCATTTGAACCCAAAGTAAATTTGAGCGGGTCATAACCCAACTCAATCTCTATTTGAACCCATTTTAACATTCTCAATTTCAATCGAATCTGCTCATTTGACACCCTTAATATTAGCTAATGCCATGTATAAAATATTAATTTATACATAAATTCAAATTTTTGTCATTAATTAATACCAATCTATAAATTATTTCCCGTAATATCTCCTGCCAAATGAAATCTTAATATAATATTGATATATAGATTGAAAAAATATATTTATATAATGAACCATTAAAAGTAAAATTGCAATGAAAAAGTAAAAAAAGAAAAGGAGAGGGAAGACTATAGTAGGAGGAACAATTTCTGAGCGCCGCCAGTGTAATCATTCAGAGGGATATTGTGGTGAAAAAGCTTTTCAAGTTCCCCATAAAACTAAATCTTGTTTTATTTACGTATTTAATTTTTTTTGAAGAAAACAAAATTTTAGTCCGTCCTCTTGCCCGCAAATCCCGACTATTTGCTTTTATGTTGGATTTAGACATTTTGATGCTGAACCCTCCTCTCTCTCTCTCTCTCCCCGTCAGTAGTACTCTCTCTTTTTAAATTAATTAAATTTTTAAAGATTTTTTTAATATTTAAATTATTTAAAATTTAAAATTATTATTTTATAACTTATTTGGATGGTATTTTTTGTGATATGATATTATATGATTTGATTTTATACTTTTATAATCATGAAAATTCTTACTTTTTAAAATTACTAATTTGATATGTCTTATGATTCTCTTATTTTTTTTAATTATATCCTTACTTAAATTTAAATAATTTTAGTTTATCTTTTATTTTTTTATTAAACTTTACCCTGATATATGTACTACTTTTGTATCAACTTTTGAAACTTCTTTTCCATCTTTCGTCTTTTATTTCATATTTTAATCTATTTTTTGAGGTTCATTTTTTTTTAAAAGTTCTTACTTTTTTATTTTCTTGTTTTGTTTGCAAGAATTGAAGATATATTAGCTTTAATGTTTTCCTACTTGATTCTATGTATTTATCTAAATAAAATTATTTTAAAATATTGATAAATTTATATTTATAATAATTAAGGACATTTTTGTAAATTTATAAGTTATGATACAGTACCATATAGTCAAATCAAACAACAAATTATATTCCATTAAACAATAGCAATCCATACGGTCTATCCAAATATTGTACAACACTATACTATGTCATACATTATGAAGCCAGGGCAAACTACCATCCAAACAAGATGTTAAACTTTTTTCATATTTGTCTTTTCATTTATTGAAGTTTTATATTTTTTAGGAGATAAATTAAACTACATATTTATGATTTTATAAAGGGCAATAATGAAAAGTATAATGTAAATTTTATCTTTGAATGTTTTCTTTAATATATGTGCATTATCTCACAAATTCAATCAAAATGAGATGGAGAAAGTATTTGATTTTATCGTCTTAAATTTTAATTAGTTTTTATGATAAAATATTAAATGAGATTAAGTACATATGATGATATCACTAAAAAATTCTCCAAAAAATTTAATTTTTTGGGAACGAATCAAAAAGAAAGAACGTTAAAAATTGGAAGGAATAGAGCATTAGTTTTGTTTTGAAATTAATTTGTTCATTTTATGTATGATGATTGTGTCTTTGTTCGACATAATTAAACCGAATGAATTTTTATTTAGGATAAACGTTAGAAAATCTTCTTGTCAATAAAAAGCCTTTCATCTTCATAAGAGAAAATATAACAGTTTTACTTTATTTTATGAATTAGCAAAGTAGACTTACCATGGATAGTTTACCTATTGTTGTATATTAGGTTAACAGGTAAAAAAGAAATCACTAATAAATTTTTCTAGTTAGCCAATAAAAATTTCACTACTACTGTATAAAAATAATACTTCATAGTTTTTGACACCTATTTTAATATTTCATGAACTTCTGTTCTTCATTTTGTTCTTCTTCACTGTTGCATCCGCTTGTTGATTAATGTGTAGAAGTTTCATTCATTAATTAGTACCTAACTACTTCTTTTTTTTTTCTTTAAACAAAAAAATAAAGTGGAGTCTTTGATATTCTAGAGCAATGATAAAATTATTTTGGTATAATCAAGGTCAAAGGTTAAAATCATAAATTAATCATCATTAATATTTGTATGGGCATAAGTTATCGATATTATATTGTCTTTGTGTTTTTTTTCTTTGGTTTTCCCGGTATTGAGTGCCTACATTGGAGCTCGACTATATCTAGATTCATGTCGTACAAGACCCCATTTGGAGGAAAGCACTCCATACCAAGGACTTTTCCATTCACAGGGCTTGAACCCGAGATCCTGGTTAAATTAAAGGAAGAGCAACCCCATTCGCTTGTCTTGGTTTTGATAAAATATATAGATAATTAAATAAAAAATGTTTTTTTTAACAATTTAAATTTTAAGAGAAAACATATTATTTTTAAATTGCGATATGATATTAGAGCATGTAAAGATCGATTATGTGATCGAATATCACTGTCACCCATTATAAAAATAAATTTTCACATGCTTGATTTACATCAAGCCCACACATGAGAAAACATGCTAAGAATATAGTTATTTAAAAAAGTTTGCTCTCTTCAATAATTTAAATTTTTAGATAAAATCAATCCACACATACTTAAGGTGCTACAATCCTTCTCCAAAAACTCCATTGTCAACATGAAATATTTCATTCAATAAATTGTTTCTTTTTTTTTTGTTTCAATAGTAGAGGACTATTAGTTTGTAATGATTTATCTCGCTAGTGATACTGTTCGTTTTACGTTTAATTTCACACGATTTTACAATGCATCACTAATAAGTAAGACTTATTTACTTATATATCTAACATCTCTCTTATATTTCATTAATGTGAAATTTCTCATCTTAATATGAGGTGTTAGATATAATTAACGGAGATTTTCTCATCTTCATAAGATGAGAGACCAAAATGCATAAATTCCGGTGAAAATGAGTACTTACCAATCAAATTAAGTTGAACAAACGAAAAAAATGACACATCTCAAAGGAATTTTGTCTTTTGTTTGTTGGTGTTGGAAATAGCTCAAAGGCTTTTACTCCATATATGATCACGCTTTTAGCTGTCACGTTGCCCCAACTAATTTCTTCGTTCAACCATTATTACTAATTATTATGACTTGCATTAATGTATGTATCAATTTCTACACCACTTAATAATGCTCCACTCGTGTTCAATTAAATTCATTTCATTTTTTAATTCGATAGAATTATGTTGTTTCCTCTTCCTCCTCCTCTCTCTCTCTCTCTTCTTCTTTTTTTTTTATTTGTAAAAACAAAATAAAATAAAGTTATGTATATAGAAATATATTGGATTAATTTATACGCTAATTAAGATTTATGGAGGGAAAATGTTGCATTCTTTAATTTTAAAAAATCAGTGCCTTAGCCTTTTCTTAAATTCGATGCAAAGCTGATAAATTTGACATAGATATATTATTTTCAACGAAAAGAAAATGAAAAAAAAAACAAGTAAAAAATTGTGAGGAATTTTCATCAATAACGCTAGATTGATAAATTAAATACATTATGTTGGAGCTAATATAGTAATTGAAATTGGTGGTTGCCAACATTTATTATTTTAACTAATGAGAAATAAACATGAGCATCGTATAAGATTGGTATGAGTGGAGCTACATTCACTCAGAAGTGGTCAGATAAACACCTTTCGTCAATTTTTTTTTTTGAATATATAGGTTAAATACAGATATTTTGATATATATCAATTGTTAAATATCCTTAATACAAAAATCACCAAGTCATGTTCTAAAAGTAGAATATCCTTAACAAAAATGCTAGCTCCGCGCTGTACGTGTATATATATATATATATATATATATATATATAATCAAATACCATGCAACGACATTGTCCGCTATCCAGCACCATCCCTGATTTTGTCATTTTGTGGTACATGCTTGAATTTTTATCATATATATATATATATACTGCTCCCTAGCAGTCAAAATAATTGATGTTGTATACTTAAAACATATGAATTAAGAAATTTACTTATTTCTGAAGTTAACGTATGATTTTGCTAACACAATTATTGATCAAGGGTTCTAACTAATTAACGCCGAAAATATGTTATATATCCCAATGTCACAATATTAAGCAAATATATAATATTGTTTAAATGAGCTGACGCACTCTCTGTTTTGAAATCTTAATCTCTTTTTTATAGTCCTAAGCCAAAAATATTATACACACGACGTAAAAATTGAAAATTTAAGATTGTACTTTTAAAAGTGGGCAAAAGATTACGGGGTGTTTGAAATTTCCCAAGAAACTAGGGACCTAATTTTCAAATTAATATAGTTTAACCCATTCTAAAATGACTAGTTCTTTTCCCTTACGTTATCCATCCAACATTACAATTGAAAATATTAGTGGTAATTTTTTTCGAAACAGAGGAAGGAACTTTTGAGAAATTAAATGCATTAAACGTACTACTTTTGTTTTCAACTTTGATATATTGTTTTAGCTAGTTTTCTTTAACAAAGAATTTGTTTGCTTACTATTTAATGCTACTGTATATACATCAAAGATAATATTTTGAGCGTTGTCTTCCATCAAATAGTAACATGCACTGATAATGATGTAAAATCATATTATGCCTAGTAAACGTTATTGAATAGTAGCACCGATTGGTGAACTTTGAATTACAAGTAAACATTTATTACACTACGAGTGTATGTAGAGGTAATTTAGATTGAATGGGAAAAGGAAAAAAAAATTGTCACTACTAAAAACAATTATTTGCTCTGTCCTATTTTGTGTGATACCTTTTGACTTGATACTGTATTTAAGAAAAAAAAAACTTTTGAAAGTTATGATCTAAAACTATTCCTAGATATTTATGTGGATAAAAATTATTTTATTAAGGGTAACAGTTAAATTATTTTAAATTAAAATAAGGTGACATAAATGAGAAATAGAAGGAGTAGTATCTTTTAAAAATGTTCCGTGACAATTACCACTAATATTTTAATTGAAAAAATAATATTATTTTCTGATTTGGTCATAGAAATAAATTAGAAAATTATATTTTATAGCACATATCTTGTTTAATTTCCAGTAGTATGTGTTTGAGTTCCTTTGTAGTATTTACTTTTGCATTTAATGCCCTTGGCAACGCGTAAATTCTCCTTTATAGATGCAACCACAACACAGAGATGCCCCATTATAAATACAACCTGAATCCATTACTTGCTACTACATACATTCTCTTCTGCCAAAAAGAAATTGGTTGCATAGTTTTCCTATCATAAAAAATATGGAAGATGCCATGAGACTACTCAATCAAGAATCTCTCCAAAACACCACCAATTCTGGCAAGACTAGATGTGCCACCAACAAAAGATCACTGAAAGATAATAGTAGTGGTGGTTCATCGGTGAGGTACCGCGGAGTCCGGCGCCGTCCTTGGGGACGTTACGCGGCGGAGATTCGTGACCCTCAATCTAAAGAAAGAAGGTGGCTTGGTACTTTTGATACGGCGGAAGAAGCTGCTTGCGCTTATGATTGTGCTGCTAGAGCTATGCGTGGTGTGAAAGCACGCACTAATTTCGTTTACCCTTCTCCTACACAAACCACTTGTACCAACGATGCTTTTCTTGGTATCCACGGCTCTATCAAGTCTTCCTCCTCTTATTATCATCATCAGAGTTGTAATACTCTTAAGGACTTGTCTAACAAACCCTTCTTTCACTCCTCTAATACTCCTTATGGTAGGGTTCAGAAGAGCAATGATTCTTTGAACATGCTTCTCGTGTCGAGTAGCATGAATTCGTACCCCAATTTCATGTTCCATCGCAATGGATTTTCTTCGTATTTACCGACTACCCATTCCATTATTCCCAGCTCCTCCGTCATGACTACTCACCTCCCAAAATTTGAAAACATTATGACAGTTAGCAGCAATAGTACCACCACACATGATTCTGCTGCTGGAATGGATTTTTTTCCATCTGAATCCTCTGATTCTGGATTGTTGGAAGAGGCCTTAAATGGGTTTTTCCCAAAGCCCATCAAGTCTGAACCAACTCTTTTCCCACAGCAGCAGCAACAACAACAACTGATTAATGATGGTTTAAACACTGAATTTGGCTTCTTATCAGAAACGATGTCGTCCACGTCCTCGTCTTTTCCACTGGATTATATTCCAGGAAATCTTCAGGGGTCACCAGAAGAGCACAACATGATGGGAGACATATTTCAGTATCCAGATCTTCTCAGTATTTTTGCCGCCAAGATGCAAAACGCTTGAACTTTTTACTGCATGCTGCAGGACTCTGATCTAAGCCAACCTATTCCTTTTTAATATTTGCTTCTTAATTAATTAGAAGATCTGGATTTATGCTGTTTATCGTTAGGGTTATGGAAAAAAAAAAACAAGAAATCTAGCTGTTGCATTCTACAACTCTCAAGTTGTATGCTTTAACTAAGTTGAAATACAGCACTGTTATTTTCTTAATATATTATTCTTCGAGTCATTTCTTTCGTAGCTGCAAACTTTTAATCGATGGATACAAACATCTTTGTTTCTTCTTCTTTGAAGTCACACATAATTCTGCTTTAATATTTTAATGATTGTAAGATTTAAAGGAATGTTTGCTTGTTACACCCCTTTCTTACTTTATATATACTACGTCTCATTTCTTTTCAAACAAAATGATAATTACTGATGTTTTTATAATTTAGTTTTAATATATTCATTTTGTTTTTAAGAAAATAATTTATAATCATACAACTTTATCAATAACTTATTTTAAATTATAAATTTCAAATTACTTCCATTGAAATAGTTGTGGCAAATGGATGAGTTGAAAATAAATCAACATGAAATGGATAATAATCTGATCGTTCATATTTCTAAATGGGGACCTGAAATACGACTTTCGACACATAAGTTGATCTCGACACTGACACTCAAACTGAGAGGGGATTAAAAGTAGGAATGAGATTAAAAATAATTCTTTTAAAATCTAATTTTTTTTAAAAAAAATATAAATTTTAAATTATTACTTTTTGAACTCCCGGAGGAGGGGAGTGGGGTAGGGGATAAGGATATATAGAGTAAAAAAAAGAATTGAGTTTAAAAAGAAAAATTAAAATACTTTTCTTATAAAATTAATTTTCTTGGGAGGTTGGAGTATGATGGGTTTATTTCGGAAGGACCTAGGGAGTAGTACATTGTTTGGTGGTGAACCAATAGACCTATCACAAAGGGATAATTTTTTTTATACCTTTTGCTACATATATATGCATACCTTTAGGGAGTTTTTTCCCTTTGTGTTGACTTTTAGTTTCCACATACTCTACTTTATACTTGTTTCGTTGTTTTTGGTACAATTAATTTTCTATTTTCTATCTTTGGAATTATGGCCTTTTGGATTTGGTTTGTTCTGTCAATATCTTGCCTTATTCTTTTTACGCTACCACGTAAAAAGTCCTTTTTTAATCTTTGCATTGTTTCACAGAAAAAAAAAGGTCACCTTTTTAAAAAAAGCAAAAAGTAGCATACTCCCTTGATTTACAAAATAATAAAGGCTTCAGAGTAAATATCCAATTTTATAGTTTTTAGTTCAACTTATAAATTAATTTCTTAATCTCTTCAAAGTAAACAAGCAACAATAATGTACTATGCTTTAGACTCCAACAAATTAGACAACAACAATAACAATATACCCAGTGAAATCCCACAAGTGAGGTTTAAGGAGGGTAAAATGTATGCAGACCTTATCACTACCTCATAGAAGTAGAGAGACTGTTTCCTAGGAACCCTCATCTCAAAACCCATAAGCAGAAAGGACTAGATATGACAAAAAGTAAAGGAAAACACATGACAATACGAAAAGATGATACAATTAACACATACACAGCAAATAATGACAACACATACTAGAAAAAAACACTACTACGCAACCCTACTAGGCCCCCTGACTGGGTAACCACCTAAACCTTCCAACCAATTAGCCTACTATTCTAATTTGCGACCTCCACTTCTTCCTATCTAGGGTCGTCTCCTTAGTGAGATTAAGTTTCGCCATATCATGTCTAATCACCTCCCCTCAGTATTTCTTCGGTCTACCTCTACCCCTCTATGTACCTCCTAAAACCAATCTCTCGCACCTTTTAACAGGAGCATCGATGCAAGTCTCCATTTGGTCCAGGTTGTCCCAATACGATGTGTGACATCATCGTCGATATCACCACTATTCTGGATATCTTCAGGGGTCACCAGAAGAGCACAACATGATGGGAGACATATTTCAGTATCCAGATCTTCTCAGTATTTTTGCCGCCAAGATGCAAAACGCTTGAACTTATTCTGGATGATAGACCCCAGATACTCCAACAAATTAGAATTGAGTATATATACATCTCAAATATTGGGATTGAACTATGAGTTGTTAGCTTCTTTCTTTCAGCTCTTTAATTTTACTTTTTAACCAAAAAAAATATAGTTCAATTTATATAGGAGATTTTAATGATAAAAATTATTGTTTCGATCGACACAGATCAACCTTAGGCAATTAGCAAAAAATAAGTTAATAACAAATTGACTATATTAAGCAAACAAATAAATTAAAATAGCCTAAGCTGGAATGGTCCAATGACACTGACACTGGATATAGCTTAACTGAAGTAATAAGCTTATCGAATAAATAATGAAATGGTTAAAAGAAATTATAATATTTCAGTAAAGTAGAAAACAATAATTTATTTATTTTTTAATCAATTTGGACCAGGGGTCCGTTTCATTAGAAAACAATACTTAATTTGCAATTTTTATAGAAATGACTTTTTAGAAGTTGATTGCATAACTAATTGGGATAAATAAGAGAATTAATGAATTTGAAAAATAAAGAGTACCATCTGGCTTCACAAATATTAACTGATGTGGGCCGGAGAAATATTGATCCCATTTCGCAATATGAATTACTCCATTTTTCGTAATATCGTTACTTTGGCCATCAAGCAAGGATTTGCGTCCGGTAATGTCATGATTATGTCTCAGTTATTTTTACCCCTAAACAATTATCCATCTAAACAGTAGAATTAACTATTACATCCCCTTTTTGTTTTATTTGCCAAATATATTATTTATTTATTTTAATAAATACAGTGAGTATTGATTTTAAAATAAATTAATTAAATTATAGTAAGGAAATATTGTAACTAATCAACCTTGTAATTTTAGTAGCAATTAATAAAAATAATCTAGTGAACTAAATAGTTAAGTAATATATCTTTTAAAAAAATCAGATCAAATAAGTGAATAAGCAAAAATAAATTGAATAACTAAAAATAGACGAAATAAAAGTGACGTACTTTCTTGGTGCTCACAATTTTTGGTCGCGGACTTGTTCGGATTAGTTCCGT
>DF362831.1:20275-40112 GCA_000787875.1 Solanum virginianum
CACAAATCTGGTCTCGAATTTACAAATGGAGCATGAAAATACATATTACGTGCAAGGTCAATTCTAGGAGTATTTTAGTCTTTTTACCGGGTGTTACAATATTCCCTTCCAAAACCTAGGATCTATATACTTACCCATTTACTACATATCATTGTCTATCTTTTGCCAATAACTCTTTGAATATCATAGGACTTTCTATTTAAAATCATAAGCTTAGCTTAGATGTATCAACTCATGGCTACTCTATCATTCTATTCAATACCTATACTTGCTCTTTACTTAAATAATGACAGATCAACATAATTCCTTTCTAGTTCGAATATACTTTACCTCATACAAACTAATACATCCTCGTCTATCTTCTAACATGAAAGATAAATGATACTTGCTACTTTTGGTTCAAAACCAAATGTACTTGATCTATCACCCTATAGCTATATAATTCTTAGCAACATGCCTTAATCAACCACGATTTCTTTTGAATTTCTACATCTTTCTAGCTCTGGATCATTCTGTAACTTATGATTTAGAGAAGAGGGTCTGAGAGTATGTCTTACTTTAACTCGAGCACACGACTCATACGTTGAAGGATGAATTCTTTCAAATTAATAGATTTAGGCACACCAATTAGGTTTTCTCAAGCTTGGTGTAATCTCCTTACTTTCTGAAGCCTTTATTTGAGAGTAACTCATAAATAAGAATATGAACTTTACTATTTCAACCCCTTGGATTATGAGGGGTAGTTGAATTGATCTGAGGGACACATGAATCTGAATAAGTTTTCTTATGGCACAACACTATTGCATGATATAGAGTATGAAAGAATGAGAGATATTTCCTAAATACCCTATAGCCTCCTGATTATAAGTGTGATACACAACACACACATAAACAAGACTCTACTAGACAAGGCTTCATAGACACCCTAGGACACTTGAACTTCGAACTCTGATACCAAATTTGTCACACCCCGAGCCTATACTTTGGATGTGGCCGGCACTCGAAAATCATTTCTGGTCCCAAGCGAACTACTTGGCCTGACTAACTTACTCAACGGAAGACACGAGCATCATAATGAATTAGAATGTGCTCAAAATTCATGAACTCAAACTTGCAATAATAATATATACAACTTGACTCAAAATCTTTAAAACAACTTCGACGAAATAACTAGAACACTATCTTTCTAGTCTATGAAGCCTCTGAAGTACTGACTCTGAACAAGGCACCGGGTAGACTCATGGATACATTAACTAAAATAAATACAAAGAAATAAAGACTCTCGAGCTCCTCTGGATGCAAAGAGGCCTCGTTGACTACTGATAGGGACTGTCTTACTGAACATCTGCTAACATAGATATTCGAATCTGCATCATAAAATGATGCAGTGCCAAATGCGTCAGTTGGAATGTACGGTATGTAAGATGACCAAAAAGTACTAAGGATAGGATAGGATACTTTAAAACTGAACTTTGAGATAGCTTTATTGACAAAAGTATATCATGCAAGTGAAATCATATGCTTTTAAACTGGTCTAAAATTGCAACTCAATATAAAGGAAATATTTACTTTAATGCATTAATGAGCATAAATAAATATATAAAAATATGATACTTAAATACTTAGCTCTGCAATTAGCCCACTTCAATTTATTATGCAATATAACAGAGAGAAATACTTAAATAAAGATATGATAAATCTCAGTGTATAAAATAATAAACTTTACTTCTTAGGGAGTTTCTCTAAC
The DNA here is from genome assembly GCA_000787875.1 of Solanum virginianum. Lineage (NCBI taxonomy): Eukaryota > Viridiplantae > Streptophyta > Magnoliopsida > Solanales > Solanaceae > Solanum > Solanum virginianum. Next base: position 22,023 of record DF362831.1, read on the forward strand.
AACAACCATCACTATGAGCTTCATGATGATACAACATCTTTCCCATACTGTCAGAGTCATCCCATACTTTGCCGGGGTAAGGAATGAAACTTAGGGGAGTGGATTTATCCCAAAACTGGACCATCTTAGTGGCAATGAAGAGTTGTGCTTTTGGTACAATCCTATCCTACGCTGACAACTTAGTTTTGAGTTTAAGTTATTATTACTCTCACTCATATATGTGCTCAACACTACTCCCAAAATAGCTTTGATAATGCTCATACTTAAAGAATATTCTTGCTCAAAGTATTACTTTCTTCTCTTTGGGACTTAGCCCAAGTCTAGCTTTTCTTGAACTTTTCTTAACTTGTCTCTATTCTTTGACTGAAAAATAGTATCATTACAAGTGTCTCAAAAACGTAATTGTAATATAAAGCTATCTTGCAATTACAAGCTTTAGGTACTTCTTAAACTTAACTCAAACTGTAATATTATACCTTTTCATGAAATAGACATATGGTTCTCACAAATACAACAATCACTGTAAATCTTGTATCAATAGCTTAATTTCATGCTAAAATCAGTAAGAGACATGATTTTTATCAAGAAGAATGCATGAACAAGCATTTTGATGAAATTAACTAATAATAGAGAAAAATTGATCTTAACTCATAAGCTTGATCTTGGGTGGAAACTAGTAGGTAAAGGTACTAAAACATATATAGGATAACTTTTGGAGGGCCTTACATAGCTGGGGAATTAGTTTTTTGGAGAAAATATTTGATCTTGGAACCTTGACGCTTGTTCTTGAGAAAAGAAATTCTCTAGGTAGTTCCATTAGAGTGGAAGAGCTTGAAAAAATTATTGGAGGAAGGAATTCTCTTTAATTCTTGAATTCTTTACTTGGAATCTTTAGAGTTCTTGATGAATAACCCTGATTCTTGAAAAAGAAGAATCAAGAAATCCTTTTTTGAAATTCTTGAATTCATTTTTTGAAACCCTAGGTTATGATTTAAGATTTCTTAGAGATTCATAAACAGAAATTTGGATTGAGAAGCTTGAAATTTATGGAGAATAACTTACCTTGATGATAAATCTTGAAAGCTAACCCTAACTTTTCTTCTCTTGAAAAATAGGTTATAGGTTTGGAGAGTATTTTTGAGCCTTAGAAATAAAGGAATCATGTCTAGGGATTTATTTAGGCTAAAAACTGACAATTTTGGGCTTATAAGGACGAGAAAAGTTGAAAATGCCCCTCTTTAGAATTACAGATCGGGCTGCCTACGAGACCCTCTACGATCCGTAGAAGTTTCTATGGCTCATAGGGGACCTTTCATAATATTTTTGATAATTTTTAGGGTCTCTGAAGGGTTCTACGACCCGAAGATGGGTCTATAAAGTCTGGGGCTGAAAATTAAAGTTCTCTATCTTTTTTCATGAGATACTACTGATAGGGGGTCATAGTCCGAATTACAATCCGTAACTGGATCTCGTAGTGCAACTCTGCACTGGCAGTTCTCAGTAAAACGACCATAACTTTTGACTCCAAACACCAAATGAGGTGCAATCAGTTGCTTTGGAAAGCTAATTCATAAAAGATTTCATTTGTTATGAGACTTCTAATTCTTTGTGTGCTAAGAGTTATGGTCATTTAAAGTTGACCCTTGCATAATCCAAAGTGAAAAACTTAACCGATAGAAAACCTTTGAACTTGACTAAGTACTAGAGGTCTCTTATGAACCTAATCCACTTGTCACATATATTGATGAGACTTAGAATATAGGTACATGTAAGGCATTACTAGGTTTAATCTTATATACTTGCGACGAAAAATTTTGGGACCTACGAATGGAGTTGTGGTGTGCTAAAAAATTCCTTCACAAGGAATCTTTTTCCAACTAAAATAGATTGGTGTAAAAAGAAATTAGTTAAAAAGAAAAAAATTTAAAAGGGAAAACACGTTTAGTCAAAAAGAAAAAAATATTAAAGGGAAAATTAATAAAGAAATATCCCTCCACAAAGAATCATTTTCCAACTAAAATATACTTGGTGTAGACGTAAATTAGTCAAAAAGAAAAAAATTAAAAGAAAAACACGTGTGAAAAAGAAAAAATAAAGGGAAAATTAATAAAGAAAAATTCTTATACAAAGAATATTTTTTCAAGTAAAATAGATTTGGTGTAAAAGGAAACTAGTCAAAAAGAAAAAAATAAAAGGAAAACATGTGTGAAAAAGAAAAAAAATTAAGTGGAAAAACTTCAGGAAAGTTTTTCTTTTTTTGAGGGACCACGGTTTGATTAATTTTATTTTGTACTTTTTTTCTTTAAAGTAACACAAGTTTCCCACTTTAAAAAGAAAAAAAGTATAAATTATTTGAAAATAAATAAAAGTTCTTCTAATTTCACCAGAAATCCTAAATATATGATGAAAAATTTTGTCCTAAATATAATAAAATATTATTTTCTTTCCTTTTTGATTTATAACTTCTCTACTTCTATAAAAACACTTCAATTTCAACTTTTAATTCATTCACTCCATTCATCGATTTGTGCTAAGTGGTGTTCGATCTTATTTTACGACTTTTCCTCGAAATTCAATTTGATTTTCAAATTTACTTATATAACACACTCACCTTTCTTTATTTCATATTCTTTTTCCTTTCTTTTTCACTTTTTGAATTTAAAGAAAATAATATTAATTATTATGTCAGCTTAACTTGCTTCATTCAAATTATATTATAACCCTCGTTTAGTTAGTTTAGTCTAATAAATTTTCATTATTTAAAAATTTCTATTATTTCTCAATGGATTTTGAGAAGGACTTGATCAATGAAGTTGTGATAATTAATACTTCAAAAAAATACGATTGTTTGAACTTTTTGTCCTTCATTAAAAAGTTCTTCTTTGGACAAAATTATCTTTTCACTATTTTCCTTAATTTATTGTTTAATATTTTATTTATTTATTTTTAAAATTCACTTTTGCATTAGAATTTCTTTATATTCAAAATTCTCTTTTAATTTAGGACTATTCTATCTAAACAATTAACTAAAATTTTGACTATCAAATATTTTGTTAATAAAAGTATGTAATATAACATTTTTTAAAAAAAAAATTGTAAAATTATGTTGGAAACATTAAACTACTCCTTTTATAATCTTTTGTTATGTTAAATTTTAATCGGTTAATTATTCAACTCAAAATTATTATTTTATGTACTCAAAAACTATTGACATATCTATATTATAAACAATTGAATTGATTTTCTCATCTTTGTTGTTTCACAGTAGACTAAACTGTTGCATCATACTAATAGTATTTATTTAATTTAATGAAAAGAATTATTCATATATAATTTTTAATTGACGTGACATATACGTGCAAAGCACGTACACTAAACTAGTATTTATAAATTTGTTGCTACTTTGATTTGTTTCATGAATGATTTAATTCCTAATTGATTTATATTATATATATATATATATATATATATATATATATATATATAAAGATCTATTTTTCAGTGAGAATATATATATATATATATAAAGATCGATTTTTCAGTGCACCGAAGTTTCGAGACCCCTACAGTGAACAGAACTTTTGAAAAAAGAACACCGACACAGAACCAAAAAATCGAAGAATCAAATTAGTTTTGTTCAGTTTGATTTTTTGATTTTTCGGTATTTATGCCACCCCTATTCGAAGGGTGATAAGATAAAATTATTCTTTTATTTATAATTTTTTAAAAAGCATATTAAATTAAAATTAATATTAATATTGAATAAATATTATTGGACAGAGAAAATAATTTAAAGTATTTAATTAGTGAATGTGGTCCATGTAAGCCTTTCATTTTTCTCCACATAGACGTGAATAGGGGTCTTAAACATGACCTAAGAATTGATGACAAAATTAAGTAGAATTATCCTTCCTTTATTTTTTAAACCAAAAAATGGTCTAAATGTGATCTGATTATCGAAAATGATTCATGCTTTGTTCTCCACTCTAATTTTCTCTCTCTCCCTTTATAATTTTGTTTCGGTACATTTTTATTATTTTAGTAGAGGAGGTTTCATGGCGTATGATATTTGGATGATATAATATTGATTGATGAAACTTGAGATAAAGTTAATGATAGATTAGAGGTTTGGAGATATATTCTGAAGTCCAAAGGGTACAAATTGAGCAAGACCAAAATCAAATAATTGGAGTACAAATTCAGTGTCACATGGGATGAAGTGGACATCAAAGTGAAGCTTGTCACTCAATCTATTCCCAAGAAAAAAGCTTTAAATATCTTGGTCCATCATCTAAAATAGTGGTAATATCGATGATGATGTCACATATTGTATTGAGACAACACTGGATGAAATGGAGGTTTGCCTTTAGAGTATTGTGTGATAAGAAGATACCTCATAAACCTAATTGTAAGTTTTATAGAATGACGGTTAGACCCTTTTTGCTATATAGGGTGGAGTGCTGGCAAGTCAAAAACTCGCATGTTCAAAAGATGCAGGTTGCGGAGAGGAGAATGTTGAGATGGATGTGTGAACATACCAAGTGCGATATGATTAGGAATGAGATTATTCGGGAGAAGTTAAGGGTGATCCCTGTGGTAGACACAAGATGAGAGAAGCAAGACTGAGATAGTTTGGGCATGTGAAGAGAAGGAGTACTGATGCTCTTGTTAAGAGGTGTGAGAGGTCGAATTTAGGGATTACGCGGAGGGGGTAGAGATAGATCGAAAAAGTATTGGGGGAGAGGTGATTAGACAGGATATGGCGCAACTTCATATTACCGAAGAGATGATCTTAGATAAAAAGGAATAATGGTCACGTATTAGGGTAGAACGTTAATAGGATAGTAGAGGTAGGATGTTATTATCTTGCCTTGTGATGTAGTAGGCTAGGAGGATTAGTCGCGTCTTTATATATTATGTTGTTACTGCTCATCGTTTATTCTGCTACTTTTATTGCATTTATAAAATTGTCAACTTTTCATTCTAGTCATTATTCTATATCTAGTTTTTTCTGCTTTTGGGGCTGATATATATTTGAGTTGAAGGTCTTCCGAAAATAACCTCTCTATATCTATCAGGTAATAATAAGATTTGCGTACATTTTATTTATCGCAGTATATAACGATGGTTTTTTTTTTGTGTACGTGTACAAACTCTTAACTTGTAGCATGTATTTTATAAAAATTTATGATATATATTCGCTACCTATCTACTCTAGGTTGAGTTGTGGAGGAGATGGGTGGGCTCAAAAATATATATACTTTATTCAAAGTTATATATAGATAGATAACTATATATATGTATATAAAGAGAGAGGGGGCAATAACAGATGAAGATATTAATTTTTACTGTATTAAATTACTTTCTTCGTCCAATTTTACTTGGTCCCTATTAACTTGGGATAGGGGTTAAGAAGTAGTAAATGATGGAGTAATTTTATCAAATTACCTTTTTGAATATAATAAATATGATGTCTTGAAAATTGTTATAGGAAAATGATATGACTATAATTAATGATAATGGTAAATTAGGAACTAGGGATGTGTTTGGTATGCATGAAAATATTTTCCATTGAAAATGTTTTGCAGAAAAACGAGTTGATTTCTAACTCATTTTCTCATATTTGGTGGTGAGTGGAAAATATTTTTTAAAAAATATTTTTTATTATTTGGTTAATGAATAAAAATATTTTTCTAAAAAAAACTTCCATTTTTAGCTAGAGAGTAGATAACAATTTGTAGAAAAATAATTTCTGACATGAAAATATTTTCATAATTTAAAGTATTTTTTAAAAATAAATATTTAAATTCTTTTTTTTAGGGTGGGGATGGGCGTGGAGGCAGGGTAATGTAAAAATTGAATTATTCAAAATTGAGTTTTTAAAAAAAAAATTAATTTTTTTTTTGTATTGTGTGTGTACAATAATCAAGGTCCTTCTTTTGTCTATACTTTAAACAACAAATCTTGTCTTAGATTTGTCAATAGTTTCATTAGCTTTCATTTTCAAGTATGATTATTTAACTTTGATTTAATTTCACTATTGATAATCTTTTTTCAACATGATGAGTCCGAAGAAGATATGGTTTCTTTAAGTGTTTGAGGTTCATTTGAAGAATAAATGTCACAATATTCGATAAAAATAAATACATTTTTACTTTTATTTTGTCTTGAATTCTCTTTGTTAAGTTTATTTACCTTTGATTCTTTTTAAGATCATCTATATTCTCTACTAGATGACTAGCATATATTTTTAAATAGATATATGTGTTTGAAGAGTTCAACATTGTGTAATTCAATCACAATATTATCATAAATGTATTTAAAAAAATTCGGAGAGGAGGATCGTAATATGGATGGGATAAAAAAAATCAATTTGAAATTGGATAAAAGTTTTGAAAAATATTTTCCTTTAACTTTTTGAAGGAAGTCATTTTTCTTAAATTTGAGAAAAATAAGTTGATTTGAAAAATATTTTCCAAAACATTTAAGCCAACCAACCATACTAACGGATTCGGGTCTATAACCATGGGTTCCAATGCACGAGATCTTGTAGCACTTACCAATGAGGTCCTATCGATTAGTATTACACGGAAGAAATCAATTATAGACACTAATACAATTAGATTCGCACTTCATAGCGGTTAGACCCTTTTTGCTATATAAGATCCGCTCTTCATAGACAAACTTGGGATTTGCGATCCCAGGTAAGATCGGTTCAGGATCATGGGATCTTTTTCTATCAGATAGGAAGGGCTGTAGCACAAAATGTACTTCTAAGTAATTGCCCCATAGAACCTATATCTATCTACATGAAGAAGAAATCATGTAACGAAGGGGATTCTTATTTGTACAAAATATTTACCTCCATACAAAACACACCCAAAGTGTAAAATTGTATTTTGATTTCATAAAGTGAACAAGTATTGTTGGATATTCCAAAATAGTACAAGGCCAAGTAAATTTGGACTGAGGAAGTAATATATTTATCAAATAGTGCAAACAATAACTATCGTTAATAAGTTTTAAAAATACAAATCTCAAAGTACAGAAGAAGGATTAGTTGCTCTATAAAAACTTACTTTTTATATTTATATTAATTCAAAAAAATTAATTCCAGTAATAAAAAATGAAAATACAGATTGAGTAGTTAAGTAACAGAGTATAAATTTCATATATAATTGATGCAAGTAAGATTTACACCAACAAGTCATCATTTTTTTTTGGCAGAAAGGAAGCTTCATTATTGAATCAGAGTTCAGACATATTGTTTTGGCCATTGGGGCCAGCGACGTTACAAGTTAGGGGCACATCCTAGCCCAGGAAAATCGAAAAAGTTATCATATTTATCCGTATGTATAATCTTTGTTAGTTTTTAAAATTATAAATTCCATATTTCAAAAGGCTTACCAATGAATGTTCTTTGAATAACGCTAGTAATAAAAAAAATATTTATAGTGGCACGTACATTAATTAATATAAACTTTTTACTATATGTATAAGCTAAGAGAAATGAATGCAAAGATCCTGAAAATATACAGCTAGATAACTGTTCACGTATACTTTTTCTCAACCAACTGATCAAGTATTCTATTCAAGGGCGGAGCTACATTCACCCGAGGGTGGTCAGATGAACACCCTTCGTCGAAAAACTTTTTCGAATCACATATATATATATATCAATTGTTGAACACCCTCGATACAAAAATTGTCCATCCATATTTTAAAAGTACGAACACCCTTGACGAAAATGCTGACTCTACCACTAATTCTATTTTATATTTTTTTGATTTTACATGTAATTTGATTATTTTATGTGTGATGAACTAATAATCATATTATATTTTGCGTTTCAAAATTTGTCTCAATCACTTTTAACCAAAACACCGCAATAACTTATTCAAACATTTTACGTTTAATAACCATGCAATGTATGGGTTGACAATCTAGAGTTTATTTGTTGGGTTCTGGCAGGTGCACTTGAACTGTTTTGATGATGACAAACGGAATTCAGGTTCCCGGAGCTGCACCAGTGGATGGAAGGCTCAGTCCAAATTAAAGATGGATTGCTTTATAAGGAAACCAAATCAGAGCAGGAACTCGAAAAAGGAAGGAAATTAAGAAAAAGGACTTTTTTGAGGAAAAGAAGCGCGTGCCCTACTCAATAAAGGAGTCATACATGGAAGGTCTCTAGGATTTAATATAAATACAATCTTCAACCCTAGGAGACATAGCTTTTGCAATCGAAAAACTATGAGAGCATTCAAGCAAGAGCATAGACACTTGGCGAAAGCATTCAAACAAGATCTAGAGTTAGGTTTTTTTATTGTTCAAGTCTGTTTAACAATCTTCTTAGAATCTTTGTTTTGGGACAAATATTATAAAAAGTTATTTTTTCTTTGAGTGAGTTGTAATTGAGAGTGAGTTTGACTCTCAATAGTTGAGTTTGTGGAGTGAGTTGTAAGTTGACTTTGCTCGTTTGAAGTTAATGAAGTTATTGAAATCCTACTAGTATAGGTAGTGGTTGTTTCTCCCTTGAGCAAGAAGTTTTTTCACTATAAAGTGCTTGTTAACTTTACTGCTTTCTTTGTGCGTGTTGGTACTGCTTATTGAACCTGATTCACTTGCAGCATAGGGGTACAAATCCTTTCAATTGGTATCAGAGAAGGTCTTTTCAGAACAAGGTTAACAACCACAAAAAGATAATGGTGGCCCCACCCACTGCACAAGAAAGAGTTTCTCAGTCCAGATCTCCACTATTTAACGAACACTACTACGGATGGTGAAAAACTCGAATGATGAACCACATTAAGAAGGAGCACCTTGATCTTTGGAATGTTTTACTCAACGAACCAACCATTCCCATAAAAGATGGGTCAACCTCAGGTGCTCCAAGAGTACCCAAGGAACGCAGTGAGTGAAATGATGCTGATAAGACTGTCATTCAGAACAATGTCAAGGCAAAGAAGATCTTATTATACGACATTGGTCCTGATGAATACAATAGGATATCGTCTTGTCAAGATGCTAAACAAATCTGGGACACACTGCTAGTTGCCTACGAAGGAACCCCACAAGTGAAAAAGGCAAAGATTGATAATCTTAACCAAAAGTATGAGCTCTTCAGAATGCATGAAGGTGAAACCATATAGGCGATGGAAATCAGGTTCTCTGCTATTGTCAATGAGATTTACTCCTTGGGGAAATCATTTCGATAGGAAGGCCATCCGAAAGTTGCTGAGTGTGTTACGTGAATCCTGGGGAAGCAAGTTGAAGCCATCATTGAAGCTAAGGATTTGGATACCATGACCATGGATTAGCTGATGGAAACTCTGGTTACTTATGAACTAAAGAAGAGTTAGGACAAGGAATTGAACAATAAGACGAAGGACAAGAACATGGTTCTGAAAGCTACTGAGAAAGAGGACTTCGGTAAAGAAAACATTGCCCTAATCACTAAGAAGTTCCAACAGGTACTACGAAGAGGAACTAGTAGGCAAAGAAGGACCCCTCAGCGAATAACTGAGAAAGCTCTGAGGGAATAACTATGCCATAAGTGTGAAAGTCCTGACCACTTCATCAAGTTCTATCCACTCTGGGCATTTGAGTACAAGAAAAATGTCCCAAAAAAACCCAAGGAAATAAGGGATAAACCATATGTTCGCAAGGATAGGAGGATGACAAATCAGGAAGTAGATCTCTCAATGCAAAGAGCCTTAGCAGCACTAGTTAGTAACTTTGGTGAAGAATCTGATGGTGAGGCACTTGAAAACTAATCTCTCATGGTTGTTGAGGAACCTGAGAAGTATGACTTCCTTACTCTCATTGCTATGGATAAATCTGATGATGAAATTAGCAAGGAACAGGTGACTACAGTAATAGATCTCAAGGATAACGAGGTTGATATCAAGCAAAAGAATCTGGCACTAATGGTAGGAGCAGGTTTTCATGATCAGGATAGTGTACTATTAGACACCAAGGTAAGTTTTAAACAAGCTAAAGCTAAGATTCATTTGTACTCAAAGAAAGAGCTTGAATCCTTGTCACAGGTCCTGATTAAAGCCTATTTGACCATTTGTGAGTCCAAGGACCTTCTCCTAGAGGATTATGCTCAGTTAAGAACTGAAAATGTTGATCTTGAGAATGTCAATCAAAATTTACAAGTGGATATTGAAAGTCTTAAGTCCTCTAGAAAGGATAAAAACATTATGAGTCAGACCCAATCAAACCTGGAAGATAAGGTTAAGACACTGGGGGATGAGCTAGGTATCATGTCTAATAATGAAGTCCTTCTAAAAGAACTGGACCAGACCAAAGCTAAATTAGAGCATAATATGAAGTGGACCAAGTCCTCTACAATGCTCAATGATATGCAGCAAGGTCAGTCTACTACCAAGCATGGGATCGAGTTCAAAATCAAGGAACCCAAGGATCGTGCAATAGATCATGGAGTCCTTTGCACCTTCTGTGGGATGACCGATCATCTGAGAGATAACTGCAATAAAAACTCAAAGGATCTTAATAGAAGTATCTCCTACATCAACATGAACTATGAAAAGGGTAGACAAAAGAGGGGAACAGGACAAAGATATCCTCATAAGAGCAATAGAAATAGGACAAGAAGAAAATATCCTCCTAGAACTAACAAGAACTAGTCAGGCAGAAGATATCTACCTAGATCTAACTGGTTTAATAATGAAAGTAGATACTCTTCTAGAATTACCAGGGCTAAAACAATTAAGAAGGATCTTCCTACCTGGATAAAAAAAGGATTCTATTTACCCTTTTTACAATCAAAAGGGACCTAAGTGGATCTGGGTACCCAAATCTTACCTATGTTAATTGTGCAGGAGCCAATAGAAGGAAAAAGGAAGCAGTGGTGCTTAGAAAGCGCATGCTCCAGACATACGATAGGAGACAAATACAACTTTCTTCTACCGAATGACTTCTTAGGCGAGAATGTTGGCTTTGGAAATGGAAAACAAGGTGAAATTGAAGGTATCAAAAAGGTGGGTCTATCTATGTCCCAATGCATTGACAATGTTTACTATATGGAGGGACTGAAACATAATCTGCTGAGTGTCTCTCAAATGTGCGATAAAGGAAATGATGTACTTTTCATGGCTTCTGAATGCAAACTGACTAATACGATCTCTAAGAGGCTCATACTCAGGGGGAAGAGACACAAAAATGTGTACAATATGGACATTAATAGACCTAGTCAACTTGAGATGAAGTGCCTTAGTTCCATGAATGATGCATCGTCACTTTGGCATAAAAGGCTAGGATATGCCAGCATTTCTATAATCAACAAACTTATCTCAAAAGGGCTGGTTCTGGGACTGGCTGAGGGAAAAATTAGTGAAGATCAAGTGTGTGGAGCCTATGCTCAAGGTAAACATATTAGGAGCAACTTTCAACAAGTGGAACTAGTTAGCACTAACAGACCTCTAGAACTGGTTCATATAGATCTCTGCGGCTCTATGCGAATCCAAAGCAGAAGTGGTAGCAGGTATGTCTTCGTACTTGCAGATGATTACTCAAGCTTCACATGGACCTTCTTTCAAAAATCTAAGGATGAAACTTTTGATATGTTTGCTGTGTATGCTAAAATGGTTCAAAAGAATCTAAACTGCCATCTGATGAGCTTAATCTGATGGTGAATCTAAGGATGAAACTTTTGATATGTTTGCTGTGTATGCTAAAATGGTTCAAAAGAATCTAAACTGCCATCTGATGAGCTTGAGAACAGACCATGGTACATAATTTGAGAACTCCAGGTTTCTCACATTTTGTATAGAAAATGGTGTTACTCACAACTTCTTAGCCCCAAAACTCCCCAGTAAAACAGGGTTGTGGAAAGAAAGAATAGAACTCTGGAAGATATGGCTAGAACTATACTGATAGCAGTAATCTTCCACAGAGCTTTTGGGCTGAGACAGTGAACACCGCCTGCTATCTCATCAACAGATGCATGATTAGACCTATCTTAAACAAAACTCCCTATGAGTTACTAAAAGGCAGAAAACCAAACCTAGCCTATCTTCGCTGCTTTGGTTGTATATGATATGTGCATAATAATGGAAAGGATGCTCTAGGGAAGTTCGACGCCAAAAGTGATGGTGGAATTTTTCATTAAGTACTCCTCTCACAGCAAAGCCTACAAGGTGTACAATAAAAGAACTAGATGTGTTGAAGAAAGTGCATATATTATATCTGATGAGGCCAGTCCTATGGCTGACAAAGTTTTGTAGGAATAGGTACAAATGCCAGGAGCAACTGACAACCGAAAAGAGTCAGATGATGAGGATGACAGGGAGCAGACCAGTAGCCGGCTCAAGGTAATGTAGAGAGAGAGACACCTTTTGAGGTTATCCCTCAAAATAGAGATGACACATCTGGAATATCTCACCCTACTGATACTGGTCCCTTAGGCATTACAAGTAATAATCCTGCTCCTGAGGATCCAGGACATAACTAGAAGTACAAGAACTCACACTCTTTGGACTTGGAGATATCTATCAGATCAAAGCTCAGAAATATATGTGCTTTCTCTATGTATGTCTCCCTTGTGGAACCTAAAAATGTTAAGGAGACACTGCTGGACAAAGAATAGATATCGGCTATGCAGGAAGAATTGCTTTCATTTGAATGAAGAAAGATGTGGCACTCGATCCCCCCTCTAGAACATGGCTACATAGTCGGAACTAAATAGGTCTTCAGAAACAAGCATGATGAATAAGGCAGTATCACCAGAAATAAAACTAGATTAGTAGTTTAGGGATATAACCAGGAGGAGGTCATCGACTGCAATGAGACATTCGCTCCTGTGGCACACATTGAAGCAATCAGAATACTCATCGCCTTTGTAGCTCAGATGGAATTCAAGTTGTATTAGATAGATGTCAAGAGTGCATTTCTAAATAAGCACCTATAGTAAAAGGTGTATGTAAAACAACCTCCAGGCTTTGAAAGCCATAAGCACCCCCAACTATGTATACAAGTTGGCCAAGGCATTGTATGGGCTAAAACAGACTCCTCGTGCATGGTACGATAGACTGTCCAGATTTCTTTTTAAGTCATAGTTACTCCAGAGGAAAGATAGATAATACACTATTTTTTAGGAAGAAAGGAGCTCATGTGCATATAACAGGTCTACGTTAATGACATTATCTTCGGAGGAATAGATGAAGCACTTGGTACAGACTTTGCAAAACTTATGGGTAGTGAATTTGAGATGAGCATATAGGAGAACTGAACTTCTTTCTGGGCCTTCAAATCAATCAGGCATTGGAAGACATCTCTATTCATCAACAAAAATACATCAAGGAGCTACTTGAAAAGTTTGGGATGCTTGACGCCAAAATCAGTGACACCCTAATGGCAACCACTACAAAATTAGACAGAGATGAGGAAGGTATTAGTGTGAATGCCACCAAATATAGAGGAATGATTGAGTCACTTCTGTACTTGACATCTAGCAGACCTGACATTGTGTTCAGTGTAGGTATGTGCGCCAGGTTCCAATCAACACCCAAGGAGTCACATCTTCAAGCTGTGAAACAGATTTTGCAGTATCTTAAAGGGATAATAGACCTGGTTCTTTGGTACCCTATAGGCTCCTCATTTGAACTTGTTAGATTTGATGATGCTGACTACGCTAGATATCTGATTGATAGAAAAAGCACTTCAGGAATGGAAAACTTTCTAGGACCTTTCCTTATCTCTTGGGCCACCAAGAAGCAAAATTCAGTTCCCCTCTCGATTGCTGAAGCTGAATACATGGTTGTCGCACCATATTGTGCTCAACTTCTGTGGATAAAGCAGCATCTCATGGACTTTGGTGTAGGTGTTACCTGTATTCCCATCATGTGTGATAATACAAATGTAGTAAACATCATAAAAAACCTGGTGCATCATATGAGAACCAAGCACATCGATGTCCGACATCACTTCCTGCAGGACAATATTGAAAAAAGGTTCATCGAGATGGTGTTTTGCAAAAAAGAAGATCAAGTTGTCGACATTTTCACCAAGGCCTTAGCTAAAGATCACTTTGAGAAAAATTGTCTTCACTTAGGCCTAATCAGGAGAACCTGATCCCTTTCCTCTTTATGTCATTTAGATTGAGTGTAGAATCTATATTAAAGGAATAATAGTTTGTGTATGTAGGTACATGGTCCATAGATATCTCTAGGACTCCTTCACGGGGAACTAAAGATATTACCCTTAATGTTTATTGCAAGCGGCATATGGTTGCAGTTACACCTTGTTGTTTCCTTTATCAGTGACACATGTATGCTTCTCTCATCACACACACACATATATATGATAGTCATGATTTATGCATGTTATAATTGAAAAATAGTTTGGAGTCTCTCTTGCAGAAACTGGTTCTTCTCCAGGTCCATATGTTGACTTTTGTTTTGGCGGGAACCCCTACATCTCTGCACATCAATGATAACCTCTCTTGGGATTTTAACAATTGCTCTACACCAAGTCAGAAGCATCGTGTCAATCATTCATTGCCGCTCTTCACATTTCCCAGGCCTCATTTTAAAACATCCATTCCCCCAATTCTTTCTCACTTCCTTTCCAAGAAAACCTTTCCTTTTTTTAGAAAGAATAGTCCGATCAAGAAAATCAAAATTCCATGGCCATCCTCGTCTCTTACTCCAATATAGACTCCAATTCCATTACGCCTTCGCCACCCTAGGACCTGTCTTAGGGGAACTCCCTTCCCTCCCTTTGTCAGTATACTTCACGTCGCCCCCACCATCGCCACCTCCCACGAAAACCCACCACCACCCCCTTCCACCACCACCACCACACAACCCGTCTTCACCCTTTCTTCATCTCCTGAGCTTCCCCATTACCCTTAGCCTTCGCCACTCGGTATTCCAAAACCCTATCGAATGCCGATTGATCTTTCCATTCCCAACTATGAATCTTCCTCCTCCTCTTTTACCTCTGGCAATACACCACCTCCTTCCAGGCCTATGTCACCGGTCCTCCTTGTACTCTTCCTCCGCCTAATCATGGTGAGGCTGACTCCGAAGAAGATATTCCTCTTGCGTCTGTTCGTCGCTACCTTGTTCAAAGTCCTACAACTAGGGTTCCTTCCTCTGGTCTATCCTCAAGCCATCGTAGGGTCCCATGACTCAAAGCAAGAAATGTGCTTCCGCCTTTACTCCAGTGACCACTAGTCAAAAATATCTCCGCAAAGTTAAGGTGCCTGTCACCCATTCATCTCCTGTCCATGTTGCTTCTTCTCTAGTGGGGTCCCTTGTACCTGGTTTTCCTGCCTCTGTGCAAATTTCACCTAGTCATAACAAGCATGAGGCTCGCTTCTTGGCCATTGGGAAGGGGAGGTAGTTTGCTGCTAAAGTGGTTCTAATGGGCCGGGCTATACACTAAGAGGTTCATCAGTTTCTATACATTGAAAAGTTATGCGCCAAACGTAATGCACAAAATTGGATGCATCTGCTTCTAGACACATATCTTCTGGTGTACAAGGAGAAGTTGTGGAGTTCTACACTAATCTATCTGTTTTGGAAGGTAACATAGCCACTTCAAAAGTCTGTGGCGTGGAACTGGTTTTTGACAAGGTGTATTTAGTCAAGATTTTGCAGATTTCATTTGTTGGCTTGGCGGAGTACATCTGGGATAAGGATAAGGATTGTGTGCTTACCTCTGCTTCACTCAAGGGTGGGTCACTAACACTCTACGCAAAGTTCTGAAGAGTGAGATGCCCCTATCTTGAAGTTGCTATTTGAATTGGTTCACAAGGGTATTTTGTCGTGTGGGGAATGCCGGCATGAGGCAACCTATAGGGACATAGGTTTGGCCTATGCCATTGACCTCGAGGAACCAATCGACTGGCCTACTTTGATGGTTCGGCATATGGCCTGCATTGTTGATCCTGCTCAGGCCCCTCATCATCTTGCTTTCTAGAATTCGCTGATCTATGTGTTCAGGGAGTTCCAGGTCCCAGTTGGTGCAGGTCGTCCCTTGACTAAGAAGAACATGATTGACAAGATGACTGCTTAGGAGTGTGGGTGTTTACCGGTATCTGTTGTTGCTGTTGCACCTGCCAAGGCTGCTAGCCTAATGTCGCAGATGATGCTTGATCTTCAGGCTGCCCGAGCGGAGCAGGTTTGCCTACAGGAGCAAGTTGAGGACCTGACTGAGAAGCTAGAGGAGTCCCAGGTTGAAGTAAGACGTCTAAAGGATCAACTCATTAGTCAGTAGCAGGACCATAATGCTCGGGTGGACACTTTCCTTAGGATGCTAGGCTCTCCTATCCCCTCTGCCCCTGCTCCTTAATTGTTTTTTGTTAACTCCAGATAATCTCTTTTGGTTTTGTTATCATGCATATATTTTGGCTTGGCTGTTGATATTGGTAGGCTTGAAGCCACCTTATTTTGTTGTATATTGTTGTGCATAATTTTTCTTGTGGTATATCGTTGCTATGTGTGAATGGCTAATATCCTTAGTTTTTGATATGTTGTGCCTACAGTGCCTTAGGCCCTTGTGCTTATTTATCCTGTCTATCAGTGTTTTTGGAGGTCTGCCTCATTTCTTTTTGATATGCCAAAAGGGGGAAGATGGTGTTATAGAAGAAGCAATTACAGTGTTTGCCATCATTAAAAAGGGAGAATTTGTTGGGTTCTGGCAGGTGCATTTGAACTATTTTGGTGATGACAAACGAAACCAGGTTTTTAGAGCTGCACCAGTGGATGGAAGGCTCTATCCAAATTAAAGATAGATTGCTTTATAAGGAAACCAAATCAGAGCAGGAACTCGATAAAGGAAGACAATCAGGAAAAGGGCTCCTTTGAGGAAAAGAAGCGTGTGCCCTACTCAACATAGGAGTCATACATGAAAGGTCTCTAGAATTTAATATAAATATAATATTCAACCTTAGGAGACATAACTTTTGCAATCGAAAAACTGTGAGAGCATCCAAGCAAGAGCACGGGCACTTGGTGAGAGCATACAAGCAAGATCTAGAAGTAGGTTTTCTTAATTGTTCAAGTCTGCTTGACAATCTTCTTAGAATCTTTATTTAGAAAAAAATATTGTAAGAAGTTGTTTTTTCTTTGAGTGAGTTGTAGTTGAGAGTGGGTTTGACTCTCAATAGTTGAGTTTATGGAGTGAATTGTAAGTTAACTTTGCTCGTTTGAAGTTAGTGAAATTGTTGAAATCCTACTAGTGTAGATAGTGATTGTTTCCACTATAAAGTGCTTGTTAACTTTACTGCTTTCTTTGTACGTGTTGGTACTGCTTATTGAACCTGATTCACTAGCAACATAAGGGTACAAATCCTTTGATTATTCTCTGCGAAGCATCATTGCATTGCATGTACTAATATATTTCCATCTAGAAATAATGTAAACTTAGTATATGGCTTTGGCCTTGGTGACAAAAAATAAAAAATGTAGCTAGGAACGTAGTTGCTAATCCGCTATAATTTTCTCATATATCATAGTTAACAAAAATTAATGCTAAATAAAATTAGCGATAAATTTTATTGTTTAGCTACAAAATTTATTTATTGCTAAATTCAATTTTTAATAGTGGTAGCTTGTATGTCGTTGCAACCTACATTCAAGCATGACAAGCCAAGTAGGACAATCTTAGTAGTTTAATTGATTGTTTATTTGACATTTTACCATATTGATGAATATTCGATTTCTTAATTTGTAGTTCCTTCTCCAGTTTTTCTTTTCTTACCTCCAATTTTTATTTTTATTTTGAAACAAAAAGGAAAAGGCAAGATGTATCTACATGGCCTTAATAAACATGGTCCAAGGTAAATTAGGGCATACAGTAACTCCTGGCCCAAGGGAAATGAGCATTAAAGTTGGGTGGAGTATAATTTGGAGACAATATTCACTAGCATACAAGATAATGTGACCTACATGACCTCAGCATAGGCAAATAATTTTTTTCAATTTAATACATGTCACTATATTGAAGAGAAATATCGAGTATATCTCCCCAAGAACCAAACAATACAATGAATGCACTCATGGTAGTGCCTGTTGAAAATATAATTAAACTTGATTTGTAATAATTTGGGCTTAAGAA